>JBANCZ010000294.1:0-43017 GCA_037040025.1 Sphaerogastrella javana | reverse complement strand
AACCATTACTTAGTTTCCGTTTTAGCCAAGAGCCAATCTTACTCACACACACACACACACACACACACACACACACACACACACACACACACACACACACACACACACACACAAATACCTTTACACACATATTAGCAGGCTTGTGCGTTTTGCTTTTATTGCCAGCATCTACGTTTTTGCCTGTTTTTGCAATTTTAATTAAAAACGTGTTTATAACAGCGCAAAATGCTGATGAGTGAGCAGAATAATTTATTTCAAATGTATATAACGAAACACACACACACACAATGAACAATTGCATATGTGTATGTGTGTTTGTGTGTCTCTGTATTTGTATTTCAGTTCAAGCAATTAATGGCCGTAAAATGTGTTTATTGACTTCACAATATTTTTTTTTTTTTAATTTTTTCAGCAGAAATTTATTAATTGAAGGGTTTGCAGACAGGTCATACTTTTTGCATAGACTGTGCCCCATAAGAAATTCCTTTGCATAATGCGCATGGAATCTGCCATATATAGAATATATAACCACATTGGCATTGGAGCTGCAGCACAAAGAATGCAATTCAATTGATATTCAAATGCGCATTGAGAACAGCGCCAAGACATCGGCATCCATTATTTCTCGATTTTACACATGGCCATGTTACAACTAAAAAAAAAACAGGGACTGAGAGAATAAGTATAGGAAAGAGGGGAATAAAAAAGAGGTTGAGTGTGGGCGAGTTCGTGCTGCTGGTGTAAGGCATGCCTACTTTTCATTAGATGCAACTGTTGGCCAATGAACAATGGGCTATTTCGTTGCTTCTCTTTCCTTCTAGTTTCTCCTTCTCTTTTGATCACACTCTGGCTTAGTTGCAATTGAATTTTTACCGAATACTCGTATTACAACGCCATTTGCCAAACTCAGCACCTTTGGACAAATCCAAAAAAATCGAATGTATAAAATGAAACACAAGCCAGACACACAGTGGGCCAGAGAAGCAGAAGCTCAGGCAATGCATCGTTTGCATATACCCATGGGGTTAAGCTGCCAAGGAAGAACAAAGCGTGGCAAGAAGCAGGACGTAAGGACAGGCAGACAAACAGACAGACAGGCAGCAGCAGCAGCGTTCGATGCGCTCAAGTGTAGAAATAACACAAAATACAAGCACAAGTCAAGGCGAGCAATTGAGTCTGGGTGTGGGTATTGGATAAGGGTGCAGGTTTGGGTATTAGGTACAGGGTATTGGGTATTGGGTATTGCATATAACCGAAATAAAAAATGCCAAGGAGCCAAATACTTGAACATTTGCAAACGCGGCAAAGTAGCGAAAATTTGCAAATTGATTGCATTCCAATGCCAAAAGAAGCAGCAGTAATGCAAGCAGCAGCAGTAGAGGATGCAGCAGCCATACCAATACCAATACCAATTCCAATACCAATACACTTATAAATTCACATAGATATGAAATCTTTTGCGATTGCGCTACAAATATTTTTGCGCATTTTTTTGGCACAACTTTGGGAGGCATTTTTGATAGGTCTCTCCAATAACTGCGAACTATCTGCAGCGGCAGCGACAGACAGAGAGAGAGACAAAGGGAGAGAGAGCATATTAAATTCATGTCAAATTAAGTGCCAGGCTGTCAATCATATTATGCAAATCTCCATGACCCAATTAAGTGCACAGCGTGTGGCAGCTTTAAGTGAATTGAAGCTACAGTCGACTCACAGCAAAAGGAAAATGATTTTTCATATCATGAAAAATGCAAACACTTTGTCGCACCGCACCCAAAAGAAGAAAAAATGATGAGAATCCAGACAAAAAATATCCAAAAATATGCGAAAAATGAGTGGACAAAGATGACACCTAAAGAGACAGACCAAGAGAGAGGGTGAGTGGAAGTGGGAGTGGAAATGAAAGTACGATTTGGAGAGTGGAACAGTGGGACACTAACACATGCCTAATAAATAATTCAGTGCGCAACAAGCGAGTAACAAGCTCACTTGCGGCATGGCCCTACCAACTGACCAACCAGACTTAACATGTTTTCCAAACCACTTGGCCGACTAGTCGGTTATGGCCTCCACATGGCAGTCTGATCTGTCATCTATACTAAGCCAGCATACGAACTCGAGTGTCCCACCGTCTCTTCTGTAGTTCTGCAGGATAGACAAGGTTGAAAGCAATTCAGACACTTGGGATGCCTCGAAGCATTATGTTCAGTCCTTGAATTCTTAGAGATATTAAAACATATGTGCTCCGTATATTCTTACAGTGAGTCAAACGGAAGTTTTACTAAAATGATTTCTGGCTAAAACAGCAAAGTAGCAAATCAAACGAATTCTATAGCAATCACAAGCAAATGCTTTTAGCTCGAACAAAATTTTGATGAACTAATTTTGATGAAATCTATGGAGATTTGTGTACACCGTAAAATCATGGAAGTAATATGATATATGCATGTGGATTTGCTTATATATCTACCGTGAATTGTACCTTAAACAACTTGTACATATTCAAATTTTATGCGAGAGCGAAATTATTTTGTTGCCTGATGCGGAAGTCGAGCAGTGAAATATGAGCTACAGAAAAAATCATTTAGCATAATGATTAAAATAAATCATATTATGCTGTACGCTATAAGCGCTGCCCAGTCAGACAGTCAGACAGACAAACAGACAGCCAAATAGTCAGAGTGAGCAGGTCTGTATGTCTAACACATATGAGTCTGTCTCACAGTGAGGCAGACATTACGCATACGCCACGTATAGCCGGTTGGCCACGTTGAACACAAACAGAATGCAAACAGACAAACAAAAATGATTTATAAATTGGCACGACGTGCATAAAATGCTGAGCAGCAGTAAGAAAAAACCTGACGATTTTTTTCCACTGCATATATAATGAGGCCAGAGAAAGAGAGCTATAGCTACCACATATACAATATATATATGGGCGTGAAGACAGACGTAGGCTGGACGTTGTCTTTCGAATCGGGTGCGAGTGCGAAAGAAAGTGGCATTTAAATGTGCACATTTATTCACTTATAAATGCTACAAATAAAAATATGCTAAGGGAATATGCTAAAGAGATGTAGAGCAGAGAGCACCAAGCACAGAGCACCAAGCACAGCGCACCAAGCACAGAGCACAGACAGTCTAGATACCACCAAACCAGACCACCCCTTCCATCATACAAAAATAGCAGAGCAAGTGCGGCTTACAAAGTGCACCAAAAAACTTGGCTAAAAATATAACATATGAGTGTGTTGGTGTGTTGTATTAGTGTCTCTCTGTGTGTATGTCTGGTCTTGTGCATGTACTTTAAATCTCATTTGGTTTCCAGCGTGTGAGAAAGAGATGCCAGACAGAGCGAGACAGACCGAAAAAAATGCAGAAAAGAGGCTATTTTAAGGATTGTGGCTGGCAGAGGCCAACACACTATCACTATGCAACGCAAGGCACTTTACACCACTCACACACACATACACTCTGACATATATCTACACACAGACACACAGATACACACACACAGATACACAGATACACAGTACGCACGCACATATGCCATGAATTTCATTTAGTTTGTACGTGTGTGCGTTAGTTAATATGCCGCACGTATCTATGCTAAAGAGTGTCTGTGTGTGAGTGTGTGTGTGTGCGGGTGTGTGTGAGTGTCTGTGAGTGTGTATATGTGTATGCCCTTTAAATTACTTAAACCATAAAGAAAACTTATGTGTGAATTTTCAGTATGAGCGCAATATGCTTTTGATTACCCTTTAAATATGCTGCGTTTATTATTAGAATATGTTTTAATTAAGTCTCAGATTCAGTTTTTATTTACAATTTGATTACAAATTAAAATACTTAAATTAAATTTGAAGACACATAAAATAAAATAAACGTTGAGATAAAGAAACAATTAATGATTTACAATAAAGGAAAATTAACAGAATTATTTTTAAAATGTGCCCCGAAAGATTTTAATAATTTTTTATAACAAAGTATCCACCAGTGGGGTATTGAGGGTAGGCATCCAAAATTTGAATATGAAATTAGGTGCATAAAACACAATGTTCTACCTACAAAATAAAGCCTGGTAAGGCAATTTGGGGTTTTGCTATACCATTGTGGAGGAGTCGGATGAGGTTTCCAAAATGTTAAAAACTTTCATTGTATGATCAATAATTTTACATTTTTAGCTTAAACTAACATATACTAAACAATATAACAAATTTTTTTAATCAAAAACATTGCAACAAATTCAAGTTTAAACAGAAAATAAAAGGGAGAACCTCAGGAAAGCGCTGTTAATAAGCGTCTGTAGAATTGTTGTGCATATTAGAGCTGAATGCGTTGCACTCTTAGCTGAACGGAACTGAGCTGAGTGGAGCTGAGCTGGGAAGGGCAGAATCGAGATGAGCTGAGTTCCAATGATAATAATGCGGCACACGTGCACTAAAATGCGAGCACTTGAAATATTTATAAGCTATACAGCAAGCAGGTAGCAGCAGTTGCAGCCATTGCACAATTTTTTTTTTGGACAGAGCGAGATAAATCACGAGTGGTAGAGGCGGAGCAGTAGTCGAGGCTATTTTCTGGCTCGTTCAAATGAAGAAAAATGGTACTTGCCATGCTGCAAGTTTCAGTTTAAGCCAGACCAGACAGCAGAGCACCATCAGCCATAGTGGCTGGAATGCGAGCAAGGCAATCACGGCAACAACAGCTGACCGTCCATAAACAATAGCTAAAGCTTGAGCTGAAGTGCAAGTAGAGAAAGCCAAGATGCTGACCTTGTCATGCCACCACAAAACACAAACACAGACACCGACAACAACAACCACAATATACTAGTCAAGTGCGCTCTACACTTGGCTGATGGAATTTCACTTTGCCTCGAGATGGATGTACCAAAAAAACATCGAAAAAAACCAGCTAAAAATGGCATAAAGGTCAAATTTTTTGCGATAAAAGTGTCAAAGCTTAGGGTAAGAGTGAGTACAGTTTTGAGAGAGGGAAAATGAAAAAGAGATTAAAAAACTTTGGGAGAGAGAGAGGGTGAACTGCCTTGAGCCAGCGTTAGCAAGTGTTGACAAAGTGCATGATGATGCGTTTAAATATTTTATGCCACAAATAAGGCGCATAAATATTTTGAGTGCCAAAACGTGTTGTGGTTTCTCTGAACAATCTTCTTCGGTATCATAAATGCTGTGACTGAAGCACCTCATTACCAAATGCCCCCCATCTATAACTGTCCTGTATAACGTTCAATTAGTTTGCAGCAACATTAACTGCATTTAGTCTGAGCTTAACTCACTGGATCAGCAGAGCTTTAAGTTGAGTTGTCATGTGAGCGAACATCAGAGTTCCTAGAGGTCTTTTTGTCTCTCTGTGTGGGTCTCTGCCTAAGGTTCTGTGATGCTGCCTATTTACATGTCAATTGTAAATTGTTTTCCATGTTTTAGCACACTTATCACTTTAGTGCTGTGTTATTTATACTTGCCTGTTTTATTTCCTCCAAAATCGAAAACATGTCACAGATTTTCAGCTGTATTGATGCAAATACACACACAGAGAGCGAATCGCGCCTCCAAGTAAGCAGCCAAGTAGCAGCCAAGGAGCGGCAGTAATCCCTAAGGTGCTCTGGTGACAGACTGCCGTACATTTGAACTGACAGCTGACAGTCGTAGGGCGCAAGGCATGCTCAGTTGGCAGAGCTCAGTTCTCTGCTCACTTCTGCGTAAGTGCCAAGTGTTTTGATATGTAGGCAAGAACATAGAAAGAACAAAAATAGAAAAAATCTGTAAGAAATATACATATATCACATGTCAATCTAATTTCATTTTTACGCCCCAGCAAGTCAGCAATCGAGTTGTACACTGGGACAGTGTCAGCATATGGCCAAATAGCTTATATTACTGCTTCAATTTATACCCTCACGTAAGGTATTTGCGGTTTTTGATTGCAAACAGTATGAGCTTTGGTCTACAAAATGTTGAATAATTTTAAACAAATATATTTAAATTTGAAAGATATACTTTGCTATCAAATATCACACCATTGATACAAAAAAATGAGTTTGGTTCGAAGAGATGAAGTTAATTAATTTTGTATAATTATTATATATTATACACTATTTTATATTATTCATTATATAATATACATTACTCTATGCGTTTTTCTATCCATTCCATACGATTTATGCCTTATATTGGAAAAGACTTATTAAAATCAACTATTGTTTAATAAAAAACCGTACAAACTTACTACCAAGTAAGTTGTGCTATTTTATTCATTTTTAAAGAATTTAAAGCATTGCACCTGCTCTTCGGTCGTTATTTGTAAGTGTATGTAATTTCTGCTACTCAAAAGATTCTTGGTTTTTTTTTTTGTTTGTGACAATTTGACAAATCGTGTATAGACATTTGTTGACATTTCTCACACACATATGCATAAAAATCAGTAAAGGAAGAGAAAAAAAATTGCACGTGACTGTGCGAGCATGTGTGTATAAACGTATGATGAGGCAATGGGCTGGCATTCTTATCCAATTGAGGCCAAGGCTAAAAAGAGCAGCGGGGCACCCTAACAGAAAGGAAAGCTAAATCAACACCAGGCAACAGCAACAACAACAACAACAAGAATAACAACAGCTACAATAGCATAATGGCAATGGCAACTGTAAAATTCAATGAATTGGAAAATGTTTTGTTAGCTGTTGTTATTATTCAGTGGCAGACATGCAGGTGGCACAAAAATAAAAAAAAAAGCGTTGCCTACTTTCCAGCGTAGCAACAACAAATCGTCAGCTAAATCTAGTTTGACATGTTAAAAATGAAACCAAAGGCAAAAGGACGCCAACTGCTGGGAGTGAGTATATGAATACATACTCTCGCACCCATACACACTCACAAATTGAATAATTATGTGCAAATACCCTGCGCGCATGCAAATTACCAAACAGCGGAACAGAAAAAAAAATGAACCAAAATACGGGAAATGTGGCGGAGCTGCGGGCGCGTGTAAATTGAAAATTTTCATAAAAATATGCTGGATGGCGACTCATCAAGCTTTAAAAACAGAGCAGGAGAAAGTGAATGTAAGCGAGAGAGAGAGAGAGAGAGAGCGAGTCCGACTGGTTGGGAGAAAGCAGCGGAGAGAGAGTGCCAGTGATATTTATGGGAGGCACGCGTTTTATGAAATCATTTCGAACGCCTTTGTTGAATGCGTCGTCGGAACGTCGGCATCGCTTTGTTTATTACTTATTTACCCGCACACAAATACACTCACACACACACACACACGTATTCACATATATTCATATGGCAATACACAGGCAAATTTATGCACACAAATAAAATGAGTATAAATTGATTTATCTGCGGCACAAAACACATGAAAGCCAGCGTCGGCCAGTCGAGTCGAGTCGTATGGGATCGTACCTGCCCCTTGCCACAGCGCGCATTCATTGGGGACACATTAGCCATAAGACAGACGCCAGTGTTGTGGCCAATACACAAATACATATATGTATAGAAATGCAAATACGATACACACACACATACACTCTCACACTTGCACGCATGCTAATATGCTCGTAAAAAGGCAATTTCCACAAATTCACCCTAACCGCTGTGGTTCACCTCGGCATACTTAAATATTTGTTTGCTTTTATATTTTCGTTGTTGTTGTTGTTGTTGTTATTATTGTTGTTGTATCTCGTGTTGTTGTTGTTTATTTGCTGTTCTGGGCTTACTCAATTTTCTATTGCTAAATCTTCTTTTTTTTCCGTCTTCACCTGAGGCTCGCTTAGTAATGCATAACTTATGCTATAGATACAAATGTATACTTAGACATACTTTTACACACAAAGACGTATACACCTTACTTACACCTATGACTATTATAACGATATGTGTGTATCTGCTTCCAAAAAAAAAAAAAAAAAAAAGCAGAAGCCTTCACCTGAATACAACCTTCTTCAATTTAAACTATTCAAAAAATTGCATTCAATGAATTTTAATAATATGTAAATGTAAACAAATATATGCCTATTGGGCAGTATTTTTTTATTTTATTAAAAAGTATTAACATATATTATTGTATAGTTCTCACAAATCTTCGCTATAGTTTATATGTTACATCATAATATTTTGCAGAGATCAAAAGTTATTTTCTAAAATTTTTTTTTTTATAATTTTTTAGCGCAATGTTAAGTATTTAAATTTGTTAATTTTATTTCAACATTATTTTTAATTTCAATGTAAATTTAGCATACTTTACCTTTATTTAAGTATTACAAGTATTACCGCATTAAATTTAAGTAGCTGACTTAAATCCCTCAATTCCACTAACCACTTGCCACTTTTCAGTCTTTAGTTATGCGAAAGGAAAAGCGAAAGATAATCACAGTGATTCTTTGGCCATAATAATCATAGCACTAACTGCCCCATAGCATGATGGGCCAAAGATTTTCGATTTCTAGCCAGTAAAAATCCAATAGTCAAGTCCTTTTGTCGGCTTGAAAGGCAAACATTACTACAACGACAACGACAACAGCAACATTACTAACAAAATAACAAAAGTCAAAGCTATTGTAATAAATGACAGCAGACATCTGCAAATTTAGCATGGAGTGGGTCTGTGAATGGTGTGTGAGAGTTAAGGGGCTGAAAGGGCAAATGGTTAGCAAATGCCAGCACTGCAAATCCTCTCTCTCTCTCTCTCCCTCTGTCTTTATATCCCCTACTCTCTCTGTGTCTCTGAGTCTCTGCTCCTCTGCTCCTCTGCCTGTGCTCACTGCCGCCAAGTGATATCCACTCGAGATGGTATTGCCTGCGAAATTTTCTAGCATTTTAGCATCATTAGCATTGATTTATGATTAAGTTCAACCTCAATTTTCAGTTAAATCGTTTTCCCCCAAGCAGCCAGAAGGAAGCTGCAGCTAAAAGACGCTGTGCTCTATGGATTTGGGTACCAGTATTCGGGATTCAGTTGAACCAAGAGCCCTGTGGCAAGGCTCTCTGTGTGGAGGGGGGTGGCACAGATTGTGAGCTAGTGTGCCAGAGGAGGCGGTGCAAATGTCGAAAACAAGAAATCAGAAATCAGAGTAACTGCGATTCTCTCACAATCGGACGCACTGATGTGTATAATGATCTTTAGCTGGGATTTAAAACGGATAATAAATAATAAAAATACATGGCGCACGGCGGCTAGAACAGAGCAAAAAAAAAAAAAACGATAGCAACAAAAGGCCGCCAAGTGGGCCAACAGTCGAGCTCTGTCTGTGCGGCATTTGAATCGGCTCTCCGACTGAGCTTACAGCACTAAGTCAGACAGCGGGCTTCATAAAAAATGAATTGTTAAAAGCAACCCAGCACACCGAAATATACCCCATCTCACTTTTTCTATATATAATACATATATCGTATATAAAGGAATATAAATGTGCTTTTGCCAAAACAAATCGAAAAATTGAAGAATATCTCACAGAGAGACCGTGCGTAGGCTGACAATGACAAAGGCCACTTAATATATGATGCTGCATCCAAAGTAACTAACTATAGATTGAAGTCTATTTACAGTGACTTTAGGTGAATTGAAATAAATAGCCAAAAATTTTAATGGACAGCCACGTAAGTGTACAAACTGATTATAATGAATGAATGTCGGATTGGGGTCTTGCTTCAACCGACAAATGCTCAACAAATTTGCCAATGCACAACAAATCAAAATGCACAATACAACTTAATAATATTTCCGTTTTGTCAGATACGAAACAGGAACAGGCCGAGAAATATTTGAATAATGCTGTTCAATAAATGGCAATTGCCTTCATTCACTTGGCTTCCCAACGTCTTTGACCTTTTTTTTTTTGTATTCCATGTGGACGATACGCGATATACATTATGGCATACAATGTACGATGCTCCGATGTGCGATGTGAGATGCCGACACAGGATATTCACATGGTTGGCAGCTATTTTGCTTCGGTTTTATGCCAGCTCCAGCTGCAACTACAGCCAATGGCATTGAAATATGGTATAAGTTAAAAGGATTTATTAACTCTTAAAAGCTTCGCACAACACAAAGCAGAAACCCAACACAAAACGAATAATGCAGCTCAACAACAACAACAACAATCTGGAGAGAAGTAAATGAAATAAAAAATATATATATAAATTCTATAAAAGGAAGTTAACTTGGTAGCAAGGAAATGGCATAACTCACATTGTTATTCATATGTCTCGCCTTTATTTTTTTTGCTTCAGCTCTAGCTCTGCCAGCACAGTTTTCCCAAGTATTGAGTGATTTTAAAATAAATCATTGAGTTTGCACATAACTCATTTTGAATTGAAAATTGTATTCGACTTGTGGTATTTTAATCGAGGACTACAAATTTTTTATTAACTCGTTCTTTCTCTTTTTATATATCTGTCTAACTAAGGTACTTCTGATTGACTAAGTGTTAGCACATGATTTCTATAAAATTAAAGACCAAATATTCTACCGACGTTACTATGAAATTTTAGCATTATCAGCATACTTATGTGCTTATATGATATTGAAAATGTACCTTCTATAGAGAGTAAAGTGCCAAAGGAAAAAGCAAGCAAATAATTTTAAGTCGTCAAAGAAACAATGGCCAAAAGTCAGAGTCAAAGTGTATACAATATGACGAACTCATGACCCATTTTCTTGACAAAAACTAAATAAGTAAACTACGTCAGTACAAGTTGTTTTACGTTATGTAGCTGCATTCACGTTACCTTTGATGTTGCACTGTGCAGAATATTTCTTTTGATACACAACTTAAATGAAATGAAATACTATTCACGATGCCTTTGCTAGGGCGTTGTTTTAGCTGACATTTTCTCTTATCACTCTTTTTTACAGAATCCTTTCAATGAAAATTAGCACACTTTACACATTTTTTTTTAATAGTTTTGCTGGCATTTAATCCGGAGTTTTTTACAGCGTTAATACGTAAATTCACAAGTTCGGAAGCTGTTAATAATGTGGACAGGCGTCTCGACCGTATATTTCATTAAGGCAGCAGAACGAGAAAGTGAGAGGGAGAGGGAGAGGGAGACAGTAAGCTGGTTGCACTTTCATTTCCATTTGAATGAGCTATTTTCGCTTTTCAAACTGACAAGTGTTGAAAGCAATTACACTGCATGTAGCACTGAATGAAAGAAAAACTAATTAAATCCTTTGTGCAACAATATCGCTACATTGCGATCCATGTGGGATACAATTTGTAGTAAGGTTGAAATGCTTTCCCAGGTAAGAAAGAAAAAACAGCTTTGACTATTTATCTACTTGTCATATATATATTTTATTATCAGTAATGGCCTTACATAACGAACCAAAGCTGAATTGAAAATGCTGCAGCTCTTGCCTTAATGCTATGTAAATCTGAGAGCTCTTGTCGTGCTCCTCTGCATTGCTCCACAAAAAAGAAGAAAATAAAAAAAATGATATAGAGAGGGAAACGGCAGAAGCATCGTTTGAATTATGTAAATGCCAAATCAATCTGCTTTCATTTTCAACATAAATGCCAAATAAACGACGATCCATCTGGACCGTAAGTACAGTTATGCATAACTACTACAGCTAACAATGTCAAATGAGTATGACTAAAAAGCAGCTCATAAATTTTAGATAAAATGCTGTGGCACAAAGTTCAAAGTGCCTGCCACTTGGGCAGGTGCATGCAGCGCATCTGCACCCACTATTCCTTTCTCTTTTTATCTCTCTCTTTCTCTCTTTGTCTCCTCTCTGTCTCTTTCCCTTTGTGTATCTCTTGTTTGAGTGGAAGCTGCCATTTGAGCTGCATTGATTTATGCCAATCACGATTTACTAATAACTCAGTGGCAAAACGCGACGAGCGACTGCCCTCAACAATGTTGTTATTGTTGTCGTTGGTTTTGTTGTTGTTGTTGTTGTTGTTGCCGCAGGTCCTGTCATAATGACAGCCATTTGAGGGTTAAATTGGATATGCCACTTGCGTTGACAAGTCGGTCACGTGCCACAGGCCACATGCCACCCCATCTACACCCCGTCCACAACCACGCACATAATTGACGTTTCATTAGCAGCAATATTTAAATGGCCTCCCATGCAAATGCCAGGGTATCTAACAGCCAGACAGCCTTACATTATTATACACAATTTAAACAGATAATTAAAATGCGCCAACTAATGAGCTTACGAGCAAATCATAACAAAAAAAAACCAACATTTTCATTGCGACATGGCCATGCTGACCTTAATACATGCAACGCATAACAAATCGGGCGTCTAGTTGCCCGTGACACTGGGAGAATCACCACTAACAGCAAAATGAGCACACATTTCATAAATGATCAAGGATTCCACAGCAATTTATAACATAATGATGTTGAATTTGGCACAGCGGCTTCTAAACGCTTTGAACTTTGCTCGTAGCAAGCTCTTCTTGTTCAACTTGGCCTCCAATTGGATATAAACACATATATAATATATATATATATATAAATATATATATTATGTAAATTGTTGGATTATGGTCTGATTTGCAATATCTTGAAGCAAATGCAAACAGCCTGCATTCATTTTTTAGCCACAAGTGTTGAGAGGCGCCGCATGAGTGCAAAGAGAGTGAGTAATGTGGGTGTTGGGTCATTGGGGACAATGGAGTATTGTCTAGCCTGATGTTGGACAGTTCATGAGGTTCCCCTCTATTTTTTGGGAATGGTTGTGTGTGGGTGTAAAATCCCTTCAATGTGATTAATGGCTTGCAAACTTGTTTTCTAATTATTTAACACCCAAAAACTACGACAATTAATTATGTGGCTCAACAATAAAAGCCGTGGCCAAACACTGTGGGTAGCACACACAAACATACACACACACAGACACATAGAATTGCTCGTAAAATACAACAATTGCAACTACGACAACAATAAATTTTATTGTTCACACTCTACACATGTTGTATATGTGTCTCGCTGGGGCTTTTGTATGCGTTTCCCATCATTTTGGCTTTTTTTTTTTGGTCAAAATGAAATTGTTGAACTTGCCAAACTGCAGTTATACATATACATTTGCATAGATATACGTATGCATATATATTTATATGTACAGTGGATACTCACTAATTAATCCTTAATTTATTCATTGGTTTTAACAAAAACTAAATAATTTGTATGAATCATTCAAAAATCGTATCTGTTTATTATGATTTTAAAATGCCTAGAGTAGAATAATTATATTTGTTTATTCAGTTTCCACTGTATATGTATTTACATTGCAGCTGTGTTAATTGTTTTCAAGACTTAAACACATATATATAGCCATAGAAATTCCCTTAATGGCCACACATGCATTCAATTATTTGCAACTTTTTAATTAAACAGCAGCGTTACAATTTATTTAGATGTGCGCATCGGACAAATTACATTTAGGCATTGCATTCAGTTGATTTAAATGTCACTCTAATGTCCTGGCACAAAATAAAAACGCAAATAAATTGAGGAATACAAAACACAGAGACGAAAACGAGAATGAAGTGTAAAAACAAGCAAAAACGAGTGCAGTCAAAAGTCCCAGGCAAAGTCAAAGTCAGAGAGCCACAGGGCAAAAAGTTGTGAAGGCAAGACATCAAGAAAATCTGCTTAAAGCAATTACATTTCAGCATAATTGGCTTTAATTGTTTGGCAGTGCCTGCTCTTTGGCTGGCAAACAGATGAGGAAAACGCAGCAGAAATCTTGGGCTCAAGTGTAGCTCGTAATGGCAGCTATCTGTGGGCGTTGGTCGAGTGGCGTCCAGAGGCGAGAATGCGGAAACGGAAACAAGCAATTTTGCGGCAAAGTTACGAGTGCCACACAGACAACAGCCACAACAAAAATATAGCAACAAAAACATCATCCCGCAGCAGCAAGAAAATAAACCTCTGCCACAACAATAAACCCAGAAAGCAAGAAAAGCAACTAAAACAACACCAGGAACCGCAGCGTGAGTGAAGTAAAACTGTGCGGGAGTAGCTCATTAAAGCCAGGAAGGAACTGAGGAGAGAGGGTGTTCAAAGGAAGCTCGAATAGAAGGGACGGCTAGCGAGTGTTGCCAGCCAACATTTAGTGTTGTGTAGCGTCACAGATTGTTGTTTGTTGTTTGAAAGTGTTGCAAATATTTGCGGTTGGCCAGTCGCAGGGCTTCCCTTTTTCAATGTGAAACTGGCTTATCTGCAGCCTAAAAGCCATTATTCTTAATTGATTAGACAAGACGGCTTCATCAAGCATGGAAAAGTCATAAAACTAAGTATGATATCAACTAGATAAAACCGACAGCATATAGAAATAATTAAAACTAATTGTTAAAATGAAGTGTAGACAATTTAGGCGAGATAAAAGCATACAACCCTCCTCAATACTCCTTTTACTGTTGTCTTTGTCTATTGTTATGGCCCAGCAAACTGTAGCTCATAATGAGCCTTATACACTACACATACTCCACTTCATTCCACTTTACCCCTCACCCTGTATATATTCACTCCTTTTTTGCCTTTACACTGTGGAGGAAGTGTTCATTGTACGAACTTTCAACGGGCAAAACCACTTTACAAATTTTCTGTTTAGGTGTTTGTTGTTTTATTTACTGGTTGTTGTTGTTATTGTTATTGTTTTTTGTCTAGCTGCTGTTCATTGTTTCGCTGCATAAATGTTTAACTAAAGCAGCGCTAATTAATTGTTCAAGCACTTACGCTCTAGCGGTTGCACCCTGCGTATACTTAATGCCAACGCTGCGTATACTCAATGCCAGCTGAGCAAAAACTCGCTGCATTTCTCTGCCAGCGAAAATTATTCCCGCACAGTTAGTACAAGTGTCACAATTGTGGCATTGCAATGTTGCATGTACTCTTACCAAGCGCTAAATGAGACCGCATAAAATTTTGCTGCCTGTCTTTGACATGCAACAAGCAAAAACAGCAGCAAAAACAGCAGCAAAAACATTTCAAAATTGCAATAAATGTCGGTACAACAACTGTCCGACAACTCTCAAAAAATGTGACACTGTAGACACACATACAGTGCTTTATAAAATATGGAGATAGAAATACAGTTCCACTTTTCAATCAAATATTTACTCATTAAAATGTTAATCTATTTATACATATATTTTTCTTCACTGACATGTTTTTGTTGAGTATATAGTATAATACAAATAATTTTACCAAATATGAGAAATTAGAGAGATATAAAACTTTGCCTTCAATATATTATACGTATATTATTGAATCTATCGAAACTTTAAATTTGTTGAACGTTTAATAAAACCTTTAGATACACACGTATACCTTGTTTGCTTATATAGTTGAAATAGATAGGTTAACTAGTTTTCGCAATTGATATAATTCAGAAAAAGTACGGGCTTAATGATTTACTTATCTTACGATGGTGTTCTGGAACTTTTAGGCTACTAGAAACTTAATTTAAAAATTAATTGAAAGCTTAAGAGATTTAATGAATGTATAACAAATGGATTTAATTGTTGAGAACTGAATACAGTGTGGATTTCTAGAAAAGACGTATACCACATTTATTGTGTAATTTAAGTTTACGAAATAATTTCCGTTATCAACAACTAAGTCATGAAATAAAGCTCTGATAAGACATGCTTTTACGCCGCGTTTATATATGAAATACCTTACATTTGAAATGAATTAGTCAGTAGTCAATTTTAATTATCAATAAAAAGGTCATAGACTATATCAAAACTTACTTCATAAAACTATAAATATATATTTGATTATATCATTTTGCGTTTAACCGATAACTATTAATTTTATAAAAACGTAGCCTTAAATATATTTTTGTTTGCCTAAATTAAGAACGAAATGCAAAAGGTCAACACTATAAGCTCTGCACTAATTTGTAAGCGAAAAGGTCGGACTTTTAAAATGTCAACCGAATGAATAGTCATTTTTATATTTCCAATAATTTAGTTTAAAGCAACATTGTATGTTCCTTGCTTTAAAGAGTTTAATGTTTTAATGTGTAGAATAAAATTGAAAACTTGTTCATTTTGTTAAAAGTGAGTTGGGCAAATATTGTTGCTTATATACGTTTATTAAAAGACATTTTTCAATTCAAGTTTAATTTGTTGTATTGACTCTTTACTTTGTCGGGGTCTTTGTGCTGCAGCATTGATCCTTGGTGCCAGTTTTGCAGACACACTTGCAGTCCTGGTTGCAGGAGCAGTTATCCCCACATTTCGAGTCGGTGCATTTGCAGTCTATGATAGAAAAAGTGAAATATAAAAGTTATGGAGAAATTGAAATTATCAAATATATATAAATTTACTTACTCGAGCCACAACCTTTGCAAACCATTTTTCAATTTGCTTTTGCGCTTTATGTGGTATAGTATGTTGAGTTTTGTTTATGATTTTTCTTTGTACTACAGCAGATATATATATAGTATGCTATGAGTGGAATTTGTTGCACTCGTTCAAAAGCAGATTTGAAAAAATAAATAAAAAGAAAACACTCAACGTGTGCAAAATCAACAACAACGTGTGCAATGCATTCCGTGGGGCTTTCACTTCAATCAGTCAACAATAATGATAACAGCGATTAGATAACATTGCCGTCGTCACTCAATTGAATACACAATGAGTGTTGAGTGAAAAGCGAGTGCACTAAGTACAGGCACGAGTACCATTTGGCACTCTCAGTACACACTCATTACCGACTTAATCATAATTGCGCTGAGAATTCTATTAATATGCGCACTTGTAGCTACTTTTGCCTCCAAAAGTGGCAGTAGTAGTTGCAGTGGTAGTTGTGGTAGTATTTAGGTAGGACAAAAAGCAACGAGTTGAAGTGAAATTACCGCAAATTGCAAAAGTTTTTAATTGTTTATCTCGGGCAGACACTGCTGCCGAAACATTAGTGCAACATGGCCACACTCTACTCGTGCTTGTGCTCGTTCTGACTTGTTCTTGTTCGAGCCACATTTGCCATTGTCCTTGCCGCAATCAGAAAACAAAAATCTTTCCGAACGGATGCTTTGTAATTTGGCTTATGGCTTAAGTGGCTTGAGCCTGGTGTTGCGGGGGTTTCGGACCCAAAACAACATTTTGCAGCTGGATGAGGTCAAATTATTAATTTAATATGTATCCGTGCCGCTTGGACTTGAGCTTCCGCTACGCTCAGCCACAATTTTTTGCCGCGGCGCGTTATTTTCATATTTTGCCAGTTGGAATTTTTTGTTGCCGTTGTTGTTGATGTTGGAAAAGTTCGCTTGGAGCCTTGTCCGACCCAACTGGAACGGTCCGAAGTAAACCGGTGACACAGTTGCCACAAACTTTGCACCATTTCCGCTGCGGCAGGGCCACTTCCGTTTCGCTGTAGTACCAAGTCCGTTTGTTCTTACTGGTCAGCCCCCTCGCCAACCTCCTGAGCTCATGTACGCCGCCTTCCACGGCTTGATTAACGTTTAAACTCATTAAGATAACGCAATTTTTGGCGCTCTGCTTAATTTTGCTTTTCCCAGCTGCTAACGTCACAGCTGCAGGCAGCAGCAGCCCAACTGAGCAACAGCTTCAGGCTTCGTGGGATGTGGGTGCAGGGACGTTGGTGCTGGGGATCTAAAGGTCACCCAGTTGAGAATCTAAAATCTGTTGGTATTGTCTGGCGTACTGTGCTTGTAATTGGTTTGTAAACAATTTCAGTTTGCCTCTTTGACAATTTGCTTGGCTATTCTGTTCTTTGGCTAATTGCAAAGGCATCTTATCAAAATGGAAACTAAAATTAAATTCAACAATTAAGCAAATGGCTAAGTGCTGCTATTGTAAGACATTTATATCTATCTATTATATGTTTATGACGTCTTTGAGCTAGTTGTTATTGGTTTGCTTATTACAATGAAAATAATGATTATTCTAGAAGTAAAATCCATTTGTGTTAAATCTAATTGGCAGATAATATGATATAATTTAATATTCTAAGAAATATTTGTATTTAGTAGCTTAAATTTCAGCTTATCATCAATCAGATGATTTCTAAATATAGTATATAGCAATAGCCATTATATTATTTTAATTAAAATCTAAAAGAGATTCATTCACAGTTGAGACTTTTATAGTAGACATAAAGCGAAATATGCAGAATTTTTATAGAAATGTAAGATCGAATTGCAACATTCATGGTAATATAGCACATCGACTTCAGACAGTTTATATGTGTATATCTACGTCTTATCCATCTGTGCTAAAACTATGCCTAAGTTCATTTACAATTGCAGCATAAAATCTTACTATAACATTCTTTCAAATGTCTTTATTAAATATTAAATGAAATCCAGAGCACCCCAAGTGAAGTAAGCCTCATGACAATGCAATATACATTCCAAAAATTCACAGAGAGAGCAATAAAACAATTTAAATTTAACATGCCATAAACGAGTATGGGCATGGTCATGGGCATGGGCATGGCACACTTGCAGCATTCAGAATGAGGCCGTCATGTGGTCAAACAACCGAGCAAGTGACAACAACAACAACAACGATAGCAACAATGGCCAGTAACAACAATAACCGAAAACGACAAAGGACAAATGACAAGCATCATGGAACTTCACGCATAAACCGAAAAATAGGAAAATGTTGAGCGACATCGCAATGGAACATCTGCTGCCCTGCTAAGCTGCTGTGGTTGCAGTTCATGCCAAAAGGATTGTCGGTAGTATGGGCAAAAATCCCTTGGATACACACACACAAACACACATGCACACTTGTTCTCATATTCGACTACACACATTCAAATTCACATTCACACATGTGCACACGCATAGGCATGTAACGGGTCCCAAAAATGTTTTGCAATATGCGTCGAGGGGAAAATTCATCATAAATTTTATGCAGCAACATGGGAGCCTAAAAAGCTAAACGAAAACTTTTCATATGCTGCTCAAAACTGTAGCAGCTACTGTAGATTTATATACCCTGTAAATACGTATGAGTCAATAAATTTTATGCAATTTTAATTAAACTTTATCAATATAGGTTTGGAGCTTATTTCACACATTATTCTATAACACAGATTGGCAGATGAAATTTGTACTAAAAACATTTGTTCGAAATTATGTAAAAATGTATAATTTTCGTATATTTATTAACAAGTTACATAATCTTTTGAAGAAGAGAAAAGAGAAGAGATCAATGAATTCCATCTTGTGGATATTTACAGCCTATAAAACCGTCTATACTTCCCCAACAAATCCATTCATGACATTTTATCTATACATCAGTCAAACTACAGATAAATTCAAATTGGTCAACAGAATGATGACAATATAACTTACAACACAGACCTAACTAAAAAAGCAGTTGTTGACCAACAATGTTATTAACTCAATTTTGCAATTTGCATAAAAGTCGAAGCCAAAATTACAGATCAAAGGGCAAATTGAGTAACGTGCCTCGGTATCCACTTATAGCTTAGATTTCATGAGCTGATAGATAAAGATAGATGCTTGTCTATTCAAGTATTTTAGCATAATAATAAGCTTTTAAACTATAAACTATATTAAGCTTAAATTGCAATTGGCTCTATGTCTATACCCACTACTCGTAGCTATTTTTTCTTTTCGCTTTTATGCGCGCACACATTTGTTCGTATTAAGCTGGCAATTGGTGTTGTCATCGAGTGCCATCAATTGAAATTGCATGGCATCAAAAGTTATAAGTTTTCATTACGCGCTGACGTTCAATATGGCGCTCAACTAATACATCAGCACATACACACTCCCACCGACACACATACACACATAGACACATAGATGCAATGGGTAAAGTTTGTCAATGTGCCAGCAAATGACATGCAGCGACAACGATGAGGATGACGATGACGATAACGATGACGCCAAGGATGTCGCATAAAAGTGTGCAACACTTGACGGTGCTGGCAATGTCACAATTATTTGGAGCCCTATGCAGTTCTCAGGGGTGCAAAGGGTAAATGTGTGTATGGGAATGGGCGTAGTATATATAACAGCTGCAGCTTAACACTCAAGCACATCAATAGAGGTAAAGGAACGCGGAGGGAGACAGACAGCTACAGAGAAAGAGAGAGGGACAGAGAGAGACAGAGAGATAGAGCGCATGGGATTGGGCTGTGGGAGGCAAAAGGAAATCACCAGAGCAACTTTTTTAATGGAATCAAATCAAATTGTTCGGAAGCTGTAAAAAGCGATTGCACGGAAACGTTTTTGAGTTGTTGACAGGCGTCGACAACCCACAACCGACAGTCAACAGTCGACAGCCAACAGCCCTACAGTCGACAGGCGACAACCGCCAAGGTGCAAACAACGTTGAATGAAAAGTTGCCAAAGTTCCCAAACGACTATGACCCCGAAATACAGAAGAAAAAAAATAGCAGGTGGGGGATACCAAAAAAAGTGTCATAAGTACACACACTATGGGGTGGAGGTATGAACTGTTTGGGTAAGCTGACAGCAGTCATGCGATTCAACGCCAATAGAGCGTCAAGTGTGCTTGTCGAAGCCACGCCCTCTTTAAAGCTAGACTATCTGACAGATGTAATTGGGCAAATGACGGAAAATGACAACAAAAAAAAACAGAGAGACGTTAAAAGTAAAACTTTGCGGACAAAGAATGCACGTTTATATGGCCCATAAGTTGGCCCATTGCAGCCCAACTTAAGTTGCAAGGCCATAAAAATATACCATAAAGATTGTCGCCTGCTCCACTCGACACACGACGCTCGAAGAGCCGTTAATCAAGTTCAAGGCAGTGCAAGAGTCTACCCTAGTCGGGTGAGGGTAACTAGGCGCTTGGGTGTCCGTCTGGAAGTTAACTAATAATTCTTGTTGACACCAGGCATAAGTTATGCCCATTGAACTTTAGTGGCGGCTAGACCCACTGCAAATTAAGCCAATCAATTCATTAACACCACTCAGCCAGCACAGATGCCTCACAGTGGGGCAGTTGCAGAGCCGGCACAAGTGCCGCTACTTTAGTTTGAGCGGCTCGTGGCAGTGCATGAAAATTAAATTGTCGACTACAATGGCAATCAAATGTTGGGCTCAAATGCAAGCCAAATTGCAACAGACATATGCTGAAGTAGAAAGAGAGAATGTGGGTGAGAGGGTCTGATGAGAAGGAGCACGGTTGAGAAACAAAACTTGAGAGGAAGTAGTTGTGATAGTAATGTTAGCTGCAACGCTTCTCCTTTGTCTTGTGGTGCGGAAGCAGATTAATTGCCAATGAGTGTATACAAGTGTGAGTTAAAAAAGTTTCGCAGAGTTTTCCTTCTCCCAGCTTCCAACCTTGCCCCCTGCACAACCGTGCGACAGTCCCAAAACGGAGGCCACGTGCATTTTATCTCTGCTACGAATTCAACACAATTCGAGGTTTTTGAGGTGAAACAAATTTCCGGTGACATAAACTTAATTAGCTTTTGTTCGAGCTTTTGTTTTATGGTTTTGCGGGTACAGGTCTCTCAGTTGGGGGTGTATCTGTGTATTTATGTGTGTGTGTGTGTGTATGTGAGTGTGGGGCTTTGGTTGAAGCACTTTGTTATATAAATGCCTTCAAATGCTGAAAGGCAGCATTTAGTTTTGATTTAATTGAAGTCACTTAACAGATGTATCTTGAAGATACTAAAAGCAACGCCAAGACTGTAGAGTATATATGGTATATAGAGTGCGGAGTTTATCTCAATGTTTAATTAAAAACACAGACAAAACAAACTTTTGCCACAGCAATTCGGTTGTGAAATGTTCAATGACTCCAACTGCCAGTTATTTAACAATAATATCAGCATAAACAGGCTCAAATTATAGATATATATATAGTACATATACATCTTAACCGCAAATAAGCACAATGGTATAAAGCAGGCATAACGATAAGCATAACCAGCATGAGTAAATATAATGAAATTGAAAACTGAACTTAAGCTAAATGTTGGCCCATCTCGACTGAATACCAAAGAACCAAACCAAAACTTTGACCTGGCATCAAAAGCAAGGCCCAAAAAAGTCAAAGAAAAGAAAACGCTGCTCACAAAAGCAAATACAAAAGAAAAAGTAAAAGAAAAACCTCTGATTCCCATTGGACCTCACTGGGGTAGAGGCAGATTCAATATTCCTATTTAATAAATATATTGCGATAGTGTGTATAAAATCAGTTAATCAGTGGGTCTACATGATTATAAAATAAATAAAAAAAAACTATAATTTAAAAAATACGATTATATATTATTGAGGCATTTACATTCATTCTTTAATTAATATCAATATGATCCTACATTTAAATAAATATTTAACATATTTTAAAATTATTTCATTTCATTATAAATTTATTGTTATATTTATGAGATGTAACTCATTATTTCCTTTACAAAATATATATATTCATTATTAAAATTTCAACAAAAATTTATTGTAAATGATCTCATATTACTCAATAAGCACATTTTAAAAGGCCTGAATAGTGTAAGCCTTGTACCTTATTCATAAACAAGCAGATATAGACGAACCTGCACATATACTCTCACATATTTATATATACCCTACATACACACACACTCATACGCACATACACACCATGGCATGCGTGCTCATAAATAGTTCATCAGCCGCAAAGGGCTAAGAAGTCGGAAAGGCAGATAAAAACTTTTGCCACCCTACGGAATACCATGGCAAAGGGCGGGAGACGCATAGGCAAACTGACGATATAATGATCTCCTCTGGGGTATCACCAAGTTAGCAGCCAGGAGCTAGAAGGCACAACTGCAGTGCATTGAAATTCCTGCGGCATTTCTCAGCATCACCTTAATCGCCTGCCAAAGTTGCTTATGCTTGCCATTCGCTCTCGCTCTAGCTCTCAGTCTGCCTGACAGTGGGAGCTCCCGGTTTGTGCTTGAGCTCTGGCCCGGGCAATATTAACAGGAAATGAAATCAAAAGGTTGCCTTTTCTTGATTTTCCCAATTCCGAGTGCTACTGCTGCTGTTGCTGATGTTGCTCCTTCCTGCGCCGGACTCTTCATTGTTCCGTGAGGCTTGTAGTTTAGCTTCATCATCTGCACTTGGTGGTAAATGTAACTTGCTTAGCTCAACTCTTGCGGGGGGTGGGATGATTGGGGCGTGGTTACTCCTCGTCTGCTGCCAGTTTCCATTTTCGTTTCCGTTCGTTTCATTCGTCTTGACTGTAAGCCGGTAAGGACTTCACTTCTGTTATTTGTTATTGTTGTCTTACGTTTTGTTGTATAAGTTACTCATCTGCGGCTGAGCGCATTTTATTTGTTTCAAATTGAGTTATGCCTAATGAAAATCAAATAAGCCCGCAATCCAGCCGGAAACACCGATTGCGGCCTAGAGTCAAACTCAATGCTCTTAATGCCTTTTCCTTTGTGACTATCTATACCATATATTAGCCACATTTTGCACAGGATATTCACGCCTACATTGTGTAAATAATTGTCATGTTAGCTCAGACTTCAAACTGTACAAACCGCAAATTGAAAATGCCAATTGAAATGAGCTGGAAATCAATTGAGTCTAGCAAAAGCCGAGATATACTACGCATAAGTCACATGCACATACATCAAGCAGCATCAAGTCTCAAGAACTGAGCAGTTAGTAGGGATGTTGAGCTAGTCTGGGTGGGTTTGGGCTGTTCTGGTCGGGTTTGCTCTGCTTAGTTCTGTTCTGGTTAAGTGTGCATGCAAATAGTTGCGAGTTATATGCAAATTTACATATATTTTAGTTGCTCTTAGTCACTAAAAAAATTAACAAGTTCTGCCCGAGTTGGCTAAGTGGCGTTGGCAGGCGAGAACTCTACAAAATTTTGTTTATATAACAAATTGCTTACTCCCGTACACACACAGAGTTATGATATCTGTTTATGAGTTGAGCCTGTAGACATTATGTGCAAGTGTGGAAAATTATTTAATGACTTTTCGAAATTTAAAACGGAATATGTAAGTGCGTTTGCGGCAAGTCCTCTACAACATGATGATGAGGCCAAATATTTGCATACGCAAAAACTTTGCAGTAAAGACAGGGAGAGAGTGTGAGATAGATAGAGTGAGGAGAGAGAAGTAGAGTTGACAACCATTTTACACCACCTGAGGTGAAGCGACCCGCCTTGGTGATGGTACCAACATTGCGCATTTTTCTACAGTTTTATTAATTATTTATGCGTCTTGGCAGCAACTGCTGAGTGGCGCGACACACTTGGACATTTGGCTTGACTTGGCCAACGCCGTCTAATGAAGCCACACTTCAGGCTAAAACTGCATGATGAGGTCGGTCATCAACGTTCATGAGCATCAACATTAATTTGTTCAGGCGACACTTACTAGACAGCCGAGAAGCAGCTACAGCAGAAGCACATAATTTGTAATTAATGACCAGTTAAAAAGCAACCTTGAGAGCCTGTGAGCGACTTGGCAACTCTGAATGCGATTTACATCGGCATAGCGACTGACAGCCAAACGCTGATTTATGGCCACAGACCGCAAAATTTATATGCCATCAGAGCTGAGCCAGTGGAGTTGATATTTCTGCTGATTCGCCATTTCCAGATGTGCGGCAACTGCTTGACTTTACATTCAATCCATATTCAATATATATAGACCCAGGCATTATAAAAAGCATGTCGGTATTTTCCAGTTGTTTGCTACAGTATAGAAAATCTTTAATGAATATTTTAATGAGATACATGTAAAAGTGCGACATGTAGAAAATCCTGAATAGCAATTACTTTTCATAAGAGGAAAATAAAAGTTCTATCTTAGCCTTATCATCTTTGGATTCTTTTTCCGATCTGTTTATAATATTTATATATTTGGTATATATGTGGCTGAAATTGTTTAAATTTCACTTGGTTGGACTAGTTTATTTTTGATTACAAAATTAAGAAGCTTTTATTCCGGATCTAGCTTTTATTTTAACTATTATGGCTACTCTTGCCAGACGTAAAAGTGTATACCTGCAGCAGTATTATCCTGTTTATAAGCTTTTTTCATAGATTTTGCTCTTGTCACAGCATTTGAATGCGAAATGTCAGTCACACGCTGCCAGGGCTGGGCTTTATGTTCATCTTAGCCGGGTTTATTTCTCATAGCTCAACTCTTTGCACTAGCAAAAATGCCAAAGGAACAAAAAAAAAAATATAACAAAAAATCGAAAAGGAATATGTAAAGAAGAATCTCTTATAGTTGGGTTGTTCTTGTTGTTGTAGAGTAACAAGCAAAGCGCAATTTGTCTTGTGCCAGGAGCTTCAATAGTCAATGCTGAACCCATTTGCATTCTCTTTATTGCCACAGGCATGCGTTGTGTTTTTCTCATCGTCTTTCTTTAACTTCCATCTAGTACGCTCTCAGGCATAAACCCGTACACACTTATACACTTGCCTATCCACATATCTATGGCTATATACGATATCGATGAGTTTAAGTGTGCTTTTTTGCATGTTGTAACTGTTGTCTGCGGCTGCTGTCACTCGACTGGCTTAGACCCTTCGATACGGCCTAAGTTGAAGTTTGCCTGTACTGGAGAGAACCGGCTCTGCCCTGCCATTCAATTTGTAATTCCTCAATTAGAGGAGTGTCTATAGACATGCCTATAAATATTTGTTGCCTGACGACAGTTTAATATTGGCCTTAGCTCACTTCTACTACGGCTCCGATTCCTACTCCTACTGCTACTAAGGTTTTTTTTTTTGATTAATGTCTGCCCTCTCGATGGGTTGCTTTTCCAAATCCGCAAAAACAAAATAATCGAGCAGAAACGAAATCTGAACTAAGTGAAACAACATGAGAGATAACAATTTTTGCACTCTGTTTATTTTGAAGCGAAACTTTCAGCTAAGTGCACAACAATTTACCCAAATACGCACACACACACACGCACACACACACAACCAGTAAAATATACACACACATTTAACTGTAGGTACAAATGTAGGCTCTTTGAGCTTGCCGCTACACTGAGCGCTATTTGTTGTTGCACACCTCTAAAATCAACGAAACCTACTAATAACATGCCCGGTACTGCAGTGCACTCTATGGCATTGCTTTTTAGCACTCATACCCTATAAAATGGGCAAAGTGGGTATACGAAATAACATATACGAAAACTACAAACTTACAGTGTTTACTTAGTCTATGCAAATTTTGATTCATGTGAATTTAAATCAAATTTAACTCAAAATTTACTTACAATTTTATTCATAATATACCCCCTTTTTAATAGGACCATTTAGTTAGTTATGCATATAGCTTCTTATATGTTTTATTATGCTAATGCAAGTACCACGCCCACTCCTATTATACTACCCCCAGCCAAGTGGAGCATTGTGCTTGCAACTAGTTAACTGTTTGTTGTTTTACTTTGTAGTTTTTTTGTATTTATTTTTGGTTTCTCTTTTTTTTTTGTTTTTTTTTTTGTTAGTTAAGTACTACAATCTTGGTGGGATTGAAGGGTGCAAACTGTGTCAGAGGCTTTGGTAAATGCGTTGGATTTGTGTAATACTTTTTAAGTAGCACTACGTGGAGCCAGAAGTTAAACAATGTTTGCATACCTCTGCAACACTAAGAGTTTATATTTATTTTCATTTTGCTGAAATGTTTGTGAGTCATGCAAAAAGCCAAAATAAATAATCTTACGAAAAATGTTATAATATATCGTGAAATTTTAAAGTTATGTTTTAAATAAAAGGTTACTTTTATATTTTATCAACAATAAACATACAGTAATATTGAACCTATTTTCGGAAATCACCATATTAGCTATAGAGCATATTAACTACTAATAATAGAGTACTTCTCGCTTATAATATCAAGCTTCATTTAAATTTCAATACAATCTTTATACCAATTTTTTTTTGCAGCAAAAGTTTATCTTTAAAGTTCAAGCACGAATAAAGAGTTTGATATATATAAAACGTTGACACATGGTTTTGGACAGGTCGTTGACTGCCAGCTTCAGTAGACTGAAAAATAAAATAATTATAAGCGATAAATTTCCAGTTGCCTTGAAGAAGGCAAAAAATGAAATTAAAAAAATCAAACTGTCGCGTCGCAGGCGTTGATAATGAGCCGCCAGTAGCAGTGTCTCAGAGGGAGAGAGCGAAAGAGATAGAGACAGAGTAAGAGAAAGATATAGAGAAAGACAGAGAAAGAATCGCGTCCATGGGTTGTTGTAGGCAACGGCCTAAGACACTAAATGTTTGAGCCCGAGACTAAGGCTGAGCCTGAGACGGAGAGTGAGTCAAAGCAAGGCAGGGCAATGGCAATTATGCTGGCAAATATATACAGCATCTAATTGGATCGATGCGAATGACATGCAGGGTATGGCACTGCTTCAAGAGTTGCCTCAACAATTTCAAAAGATTGGTCCATTAAGAATTCATAAGCATTTCGACCTTTCCCATTGCCTTTGCATTTGCCTTTGCCTTGGAAATGCGGAATCGGAACAGTCCGACTGTTTGGGCTAATTCAATTTAAGGCGGTAAGTGTGGCAGCAAATCTGCTTGCAATCGACCAAGGGAAGGAGAAAGACATAGAAAAAGAAAGACGGAACGAAAGAGTGAGAGAGAGAAAGATAAGAGAGCGATAGAGAGTTTGAGACAGTGCAGGGCCTGCTCATATTTTATCGGGGCTGTCGTCTGGCTGCAGTTGCACGTGCCACTTTGCAACACTCTTAGAACTCTTAGAGAGAGAGAGAGAGAGAGAATAGTAGAACGAAAGGCGGAGATCTCCCATTGCATTTCTGCTCTATATACGCTCTATTGGGAAGTTCAAATTTCGCCAGTTTCCGAAGAAGGTTGTGCACAGATTTATTTCATTTGCAACACGCTCTACGCTTTACACTTAACACTTTACAGTTTATACCTTTGCCACTGCCTTATATATGTATGTATGTATATAATTTCAATTATCGCCTCTTGGCTGTGCCATAAATTAACGGGAAATCTGAACGGCTGCCGGTAGTAGCTCTGATTGCACATGAAATATTTCTGGCCAACGATTTAATTAAGTGCATGCCCAGAGACAGTTATGAACTAGCATATTAAGCAGTTATAAACTCTACCTGCTCCTGCTCCTGCAGCCGTTGATGTTGTTTTTGTTGACTGTTTTTAGTTCACACAAAAGGTATCTGAGCATTATGCTTCTGCGAGCACACGAAATTCACAAATCTAGCAGTCTGGTCACAAATTTTGTTGACACTTCAACGGGCACTTTGACTGCCAAACCATGGCCAAAAACAGCATCAGCAAAAGAAACAACACATAAAAAAAAAACATGCATATTGTTGTCAGAGAGACAAACTGAAACAGAGCAAGAGAGATTGAGGAAAAAATGTATATAGTCAAACTGTCAAATGTTTTGCTTAAGAGTGGTGCTAAAAAAACAGTGAGCTTCTGCTGTTGAAACAGTTGCCACAGTTGCCACAAAAAAAAAATAATAAGAGCAGCCGAAACTTGCAACAGTCAAACAAGTAAATGCTAACAAACGGAAACAAACAGCTGCATTAGCAGACGCAAATCAGCAGCAACATCAGCAACAACAACACCAAAAGCAACAACATAAGCAACAGCAGCAACAGCAGCAACATCAGCAACAGCAACAACAACAACAACAACAACAACAGCAGCAACAGGAAAGTTAAGCGCAGTTGAGTTACTCACTTAAATATTCGAAACACAAAACGGAAATATGGAAAAGCTAGATTCACAAACGGAAATGACCTAGCCGCCATGTTTGCCATACATTCCATATACCCTGTAACAGCCCCATTAACGTACCATCATCCACTACCTGCACTCAACATTTTCAGCTAAAAGCTTTCCATTTAAATTTCTGCACTATTTAACAGCTTTGCTCTTCTACGAAATTTCAGCTTAGCTGCATCCAAAGTTAAAAGCGAAAATTGAGGATAATATTAAGAAGACCGGGATACTCGTAGTATGTGTATATTTTAATGTCGACAACATTTAAAATTACTACAAATTATTTAAGCTTATCTGAGTTAAATAAAACAAGATATCCATGAAATAGTCAAAAGTGTGTTAATAATTTAAAGGATGATCATCATTCATTCACAACATTTGCAGGGTATTGCTGCAATCCCAACTGACTTTAAGCTGTTTGGCGACAGTCATTTACCTGGTCCAGGACTCGAAAGGAGTCACTAACGAGCGCAACTGGAAGCATGCAAAATGATGAGATGCTGACATCCTTGAACTAAGGAAGATTTATGAAATTCACTTGAGCTTAAGGTGAAAAGGGCGGCAGGTGCAGAAGAGGCGTTAGTGCTGCATCATATAAGTGCTACAAATTACAGATAATGAATAATTTCCCCAACGGTAATTAAGTGCACCATTAAAAAGTGACTGCCTAATTGCCAGGATCATCAAAAGCAACACTAGCAGCGGTAGTTGCTTTTAATTGAAGTCAACACGGGACATTACTCTAAGCGTGTAAGAGTATATATATATATGTGTCTGTGCTCATGTGTGTTAGATCTCGTTCTAAACGGTTTTCCAATTACGAGACAGCTAAAGACTCAGGCAAAAGTCATTTTCAGTTTGTGCATATCCGCAAAACTCTGGCTAAAACTCGTCCTGAAACAGCATAAGCAACCCGATTACAGCTGCCTGCAGGTTTACCACTGCCACGCCCCTTGACTCACACTCATTGCCTCCCACTGCTGAAATTGACCACATGCACTGTTAACTGCGAAATGGCCAAAATGTCTGCTGGTCCCAGCCGATTGAGTGTAGGAGCAACTGAGATACGCCTGATGCAAGCCATCAAAATTTTTGGCCTGCGTTTGAGCGTGACCAAATGCTGTTGGCTACCGAATATGTGCGGCTTTTTGGGGGCAAACTGGGTCTATCTATGCGTGAGTGTGTGTGTGTGTGTGTGTGTGCAGTAGGGTGCTGCATGTGTGAAACGTGTGTGTCCCCCGTTAGGCAAACAATCACGTGAACGAGCTACGGGTCGGCATGTGTAAACCGCAAATTAGTTGCGTTGCCCACAGCCCACACACAGAAGTCGCTTATGCAGGTGCTCCAATAACAATGCACCGGCTGCTATGGTAAATCCAAAGGCAAGCACAAACAGTGCACCGGATATGTCATCCACTACAAGTGGCTGCGGTGGCTTCTTGCTCGCATGTCCATTGACCAGATTGAATAGCATCTGTTGGATTTTCTTATCCAGATACTTGGCAACAAACTGCATAAGAATACAGAACATAATTATTGATGAGTCCCATTGTCTGTACGGCATTGTTCAATCTATTGCCTCTAGTTCCCAGTGCATATAAAGACCTGTCTCCTGGCAGGTGCGTATGTGCCTATTCAGCTGGTCCATCATCGTCCAGCCACGTATGGACACTGCGCGTGTCCAGTCGAAATACAGATCATCATGGAGCACCTGCAAAATGTCTCAACACAATTCAACGGCTACTCAATGTGGAATCAAACACTTACTATACGGTTATCAAGCGCATCCAGTGTTACATAATTTCCATAGTTGAGTGCACCGGAGCCCATTCGCTCCACGCCCAGTCCATAGTTGGGCCTAAAGCTGGCATTGTAAAGGAAATCATAGTCCTGAACTTCAAAATTCTTGGCAAGTATCTGATCAGTTTTCAGATCTGACTGCTCCACAGTATGCACCCATATTATAGATGGTGCTGCCCATTTCCAGCGCATTTCCGACCATTTCTCTATGGTGTCTACGGGTACACCATAAAAGGGCACCGTTAGCAAAGACTTTAGCTGTCCGCTGTAGATGTTCTCCAGGGTGATCGTAGCACAAAGCAACGTGGCCAAAAAGAAGCGAGTGGCAAAGCGATTGAAGCTGAAGAAATACAGACAGAGATCATGAATATAGAAATATTTCGAACATATATCTATCTTTTTTATCCATAATAACATCTCTCCATTTTGCAATCTATCTTATTCGATCGATCGATCTATCTATCGTTTATATTTATCCTTATCTCGTTTGTTTTCTTACCTTAAAGGAGCAGATGGTTGTTGAATGAATATAGCAAATATATCCAATGCTGATTTTTGCAGAATATTTGCATGTAAGAATCTCGGCTTAATCTTATGCTCATCCAGAAAATAGGTTGAGTATCTCAGCACATACAAAAACAAGCTGCATACGCTAATAACAAAATACAACAGCAGCCAACTGGTGCCCTTAAAGGGCAGAATATCGGTGCGCCACGCTGGTAAGGGCCTAAAACCCGTAAAGGAAATATCATTATTATCATAATATAATGATATTCTCTTATCATTTACTCTGGTGCGGGGCCTAGTACAGTGACTGCCGATCGTGAGATGGCGTGCGAGGTCTCCGTGATGTCATTATACCAGTTGTAGATACAGCCGATGGCCAATTCGACCTTCTGATAGTAAATATCCCCCAGCATGCCATCGGCGGTATCATTCTCATAAATGCTACCCCAGTTGTCAGCTCCATCTAGGAGTAGAATAAGTACAATTCTTCAGTTTACAATAATGTCGTATAACTTACAGGCCTCAACGCGCAGGTGACAATTGTGCACCTGACAAAAGGTTTTCATAATGTTTGCCTCGGAGCCGTCATAGGCTATAGAGAGATTGGGAGCATGCGGGTTAATTGGATCCTCATTGCCGGTACCAGCTGTCTGTATAGATAGAGAGCAATAGATAAAGACCGAAATGGAGAGCGTGCAAAAAGGGGAGTAAAATTATTAAGTTTTGGGTGGAAGCGCCTAATTGGAGTCCATTGTTGGTCATTGAAAGTGTCTGTTCTAATTTACTAAATGGCCCCGTAATAGTCGGCACAATGTACATGCCACGCCCACTCACATGCACGGGCATAAGCACTTTGTGCAGACCGTTGGACGGCCGTGTGGACATCGACACTCGGCGCCAATTAAATGGAAACACGTAATTTAAATCAATGTTGTGCTAAAGCCGAGCCATAAACAAAACCACATGTACACGCTTGCGGCAATATATGTATGTGTAGGAGTGTACACATGTGTGTGTTTACATGTGAGTCAGTGGTTGTTGTTGCTGTTGGTGGTGGTGATGGTGCTGCCAATGGTCTGAGTATGTTTACAAATGTGCGAATGTCCTTAAGGCAAACAATTGAGTGCGAACAAAACTTCAACCAACTGACAACAAAGAATTTTTGTCCCTTTTTGTCATGGTTTCAACTGTTTTATTCTCATCGAATGTGTGTGTGTGTGTGTGTGTGTGTGTGTGCGTATGCGCGTGTGTGTTGTATGAGCAAACAATGTCTATGTGGCTCAGCACAGTGGTCGAAATCTCTGCCAAAAATATTAAATCAAAGCTAAGCTGGAATGTTTGTAGGATTTAACATGTGAGAATTGATCCAAAAAAATTATATTTACAAATAAATATTGTAATTTTAGTTGATTTATTAAAGTGAAATCATTGTAAGCTATAAATGATTGTTGAAGGAATATATTGGATTATATAGCTAAAATAAATGTAGGTATTTTTTAAGATCTTCTATTTAATTTAGAAATATAAAATAGTTGATCTAAATTAAAGGAATATTTTACTAGATTTAGGTGTGTTTTAGCCGTAACTACACATATAGTTATTTGTTTGTTTGCTCAACAAATTACCCAAATTATGCTTAAAGTTAAGCAAATTATGAAACCTCTTAAATGCGTAACACTGTTTACACGCCAACAAAATTATAGAACCCCCAAAAAGTAGAGAAATATGCTAGCGGAGGCAAGCATAACTACTTAGATTTTAGTTAACGAAATCGTTAGCCACAACTACAACCACAACAATAACTTGTACGCAACAACCACCAACCACACACACAGCCATACTCACATATGAAGACACAAACAGCAGCCATAAGAGTGTAGAGAGAAGGAAGCCGAACCGCTGGCCATTTATTCATGACCATTTGCAGAGCCCAGTGCTCTAATGCGACAAGGACATAACATTGTGGACAGTGTGAGGGCCAAGAGAGATAGATAGAGAGAGATAGAGAGAGATAGAGAGAGAGATAGAGAGAGAGAGAGAGAGAGAGAGAGAGAAAGAGATGGAGGGAGAGTTAGGCAGTAACTGGAGTAGACATAAGGACAACCAATTGGCTTTGCTTAATGCCGGCGTGCAAATCTCCAACATTTGTGTGTGCTTTTGGGCGTGCCGACAACAACAACAACAAGGACTACAACAACAAGTATAACAACATGAAAACAAACAGAAGCAACACGAATAGAACACAACACAACGATAAATATAAACTTAACCGGCAATTACTTACCACATAATTAGTAACTGTGTATGGCACATAAGTAATGGAGCCGATCCGGAGCGTGCGATGCTGCAGATTGAGCAGCTTGTTCGGATAAAGTTCGACTTGCTGGGCAAAAGTTCCGTTTGGCAAGAATGCGTCCAAGAGCATAGCATCCAAATTTCCACAGCTACCGACAAACTTTTGTGTCCACAGCTCGAAATTGATGTCGCGGTATGAGTGTGGCATACTGCTTACAGCCACAGTGCCACAACCACTTGCAACTCCACCATGGGTTGGCTCTCTATTTGGTTGCTGCTGCTGCTGCTGTGGTCGCACCAACAAATGGTGTGGGTAGACTAAAGCGTGTTACAGCATTCGTTCATTGTTACAACAAGGCATACGAAAAGAACAACCAAAAATAAAAACAAAAGAAAATACACGGAGAAAGACAAGCAAAAGAGACCAAATTAAGTCCCAGCCAATAACAATAAAAGCCAAAGCCAAAGCCAAAGCCAAAAAACTTTGCAATTGAACAAGACGTCGTCGAGCGTGGAAATTATTGGCCAGAGTGTTACAACTTTAAACTCAGTTTCTTTCTCTCTATCTCTCTTACACACTCTATCTCTGTCTCCGTCTTGATCAACTGTTATGCCCCACAGCCATTTTTGCCACGTTTGTTTCGCTGAACTCAAAGCATTCGACTCGAATCGATTCGAGTGTGGTGCCAACAAAACTTTTGAGTTGAACTTACTCTGGCAGTTCCCCAGGGATCCTCACTCAGGTTTACATTTTATTGTCGAATAACTAAACTAATGCCCAAAAAACTGTTCTAAGAAATTCAAGCGAAATTTTTTCAGTGAAATGCTCCACTTGAGATTTGAACAGTAAAACGCTTAGAGCTGTTTATGGCATCTGAGTTTATAGTAACGTTGAATGCTTCTCGAAATTTACGCAAGATTTATCAAATCTATGTGACATAAAAATACTCTATTTAAAGTAGTCGAACAGACAATTATATTATTTATATTGAAACATCTTTTCAAAAGATTAGAAGAATGTAGACAAACAATATATATTCATCATAGCTGTAATCACTCTTACCTATACGTATTACATCCCTCGTACTTAACTTACACTGCAATATTTCCATGGTGAGTAAATCCTCAGGATCTTCATGCTCACTCAAAAATAGATATATTTTGTCCTTTAGCCTGACATTGGCATTACGCGTGGCAAAGTAGCGTGCATGAAGAAAATCTCTAGTATTCGTTAATATTGTAATGAAACCCTATTTAAACAAATCAAATCTAATTATATATATTACATCTCAAGATCTATTTAAAAAACTTGCCTCAATTACAGTTTCATTTACAGCACGCAGTATTTGCAGGTCGAGGGAATCTTCGTCGTCTAGCTATGCTAAATTAACCCATTGCAACTTAATAGGATGATCGAGTTTACTCAAACTCATTTCAAGGGCATCCAGGTACTCAAGCTGCAGCATAGTTGTCTCCAAGGAGGTATTATGCACTATCAAAATTGATGTAAGTGAGACAAAGTATTGACTCACTGACAGATAAAAGTAAAGTAGGTAAAGTATATGAAATATCATAGTAACTTACCTATAATTTCTATTAGTTTGCTCAAATGAGCCAGTTGTAGTGTAGGCAACAACATTTGGTGTACTTTTGGGTCAACCACGAAATAGAGCCCTCTTTTATATGCACCTCTTCGCAAATTTGCCTAATATCAATTTGCGTGGTAAATTGAATTTAATGATAGTAAAAGCTAAACTATTATTTAGTTACCTCCGGCCATGTTTGCATTCGGCATTAGCTTAATTAAAGATACACACACAGTACAGCGCTGTTCATATCAATAGATTGTTTAGTCAAGCCTGCAAGCAAATAAATAATGCAAAAATCAACAATAGCTCCAAGGGGTTCAACTCAACTACAAGTCATCAACAAATAGGCATTGGTCTATTGATCTAGGCCATACGCATGATTTCATAATTACATATACGGTACTTACAGATGATATAGATAGCATAAATAGTTATGATATGTGTACAAGGTTTAGATACAGATCGAAAAGAATCTAGCTATAGATTATATATAGTGTTCAAGTGAATGGCAAAAAAATTACGGTTCTTAAAGTATTCTAAAAAAATTTCTCCACCAATCTTTTACTTATGTGCTCTAGTTATCTCTTTTAGGTTCAATCTATCAGGTTTAAGTTAAAAGTCACTTCAAGTCAATAGACTTCAACTTGTCCTTGCATTGTTTGCACTGTCGATTAACTAAGCCGAATACATGGGGTACATGGAACTAATCCAACCACAAGTACAGCAACATAGCCACAAATGCTTGCTTCACACAGGGGTGCAGCAGTTAACTCATTGAATTTTATCAAGAATGCGTAGAAATGCAGCATTGTGTGTAGGCTATATTGAAACTAGAGACTATGCTCCGAACCAAACGGATCCGATCCGAATTGAAACAATTGAATTGTACAGAAAATCGTGCTGTGAGTACCACTGTGCAAAAAGACAGATTAAGAGGTTTTACACAGTGGAGAAAAAACAGTAACAGGCGAGCTTTACAGTTGCTGTTCGTTGGCTTAACAGCACTAACCATTTGATTACACAGCAAGTGGCACAGCCCTCCCATTGCTCATAGAACCTGGTGTGTGTTATATAGACTACACACAGAGACAGAGAGACAAGAGGAGAAAGAGAGAGCACACCCTGTGCCCAGTTGACCATAGTAAAAATTTCATTTCACTGGACGCAGGGCAATTAAACAGTCAAGTACGCTGAACTAAGCCAACACCGGCCGTTGCCAAAAATTGTTTGTTCTTGTTGGCCTACAGCGAGAGTGAGTGAATTGGCGAGAGAATTGCGGAGTGAGAGCTAGAGGCAGTTAGTAAGCCAGTCAGCCATGGTCAGAAATAACTTTGGCCTGAAATTAGGTATATGTGCCGCTGCTTTGTGTTGGCCTAAATAGGTAACGATTGCACCATAAGGTGCAAGTATTTGTATGGTATTGGGGCAAGCTTATGTCTGTTGCTTGTCTGGGTGAGTCAGCTTCTGGAATTTACTCACCTAACACACGCAAATATCGAGCAGTGGAGACCTTGCACACACGCATTCACATACATAGTACGCATTCACATTCACATACACATACTCAAACTCATTCAATTTGGGCTCTCGCATTTCACAGTCAGAGCACCGCAGGCTAACTAACAAAAACCAACTAAAGTAAACTCTACTCAAATGCTGACTAACTAGAAGTCGAATCAAAGGGTAGTTCCATTGTGGCTACAGCAGTAACTGCCAAAAGTATCTGACGGAGTACTTGGTATCTAATGGTTGTGCTTCATCTTCAGTCTTGTTCCAAAAACATTTGCTGGTTTCATTTGTTTTCATTCTTTCTTGTCTTTGACTTGGCTCTGCCTTATTTTTTATACAGTTCGCCATGGCTGCATCAATTTGCCCTTCATAAAATGCAGGTGTCAATCAATAAATATTCTTAAAAGCAGTCTAAAGTTACGCTTTAAAATGTTTTAATATTTTTTAAATTCTATTTTCCTAAAGTTTACTTGAAGAACAAATAAAGGTACTAAAATGTATCTAAGCTGCGCCAAATCATTAATTGATATGTCTAATCGTTGATCTATGTGAGTTCGCTTGATCTATTTGACTTCATCAATTGAACCCTGCAAAATTTGTTATTCAATGAAATTATTTCTTAAGTACATTAATTGATAATAACTTAACATTACTGAAATTGCACAACTTTGAATTACTTAATAAATGAATACAAAAGATATACAATCTATGCTTCATACAGCCAAAAGATAGTTCATTCAAGTGAACAATTTCGAAGGAATATTCTTCATTAGTGTGATTTATCAATCAACATACAATTTTGTGATTAAACTACAAATTTAATACAGATTTTATGTGCTATTACATGAGATGCCAAAAACCTTTTCAAGTCTATTAAAATTTCGAACTCTTGGCCATAACACAAATTGTTTTTGTTGCAGGTATAAAGCATGTGTGTTATGAGTATTCATATAATTAACTGAGAGTATATAAACTATATGATAACTAGAACTCAAATATGCAGCACTTAACATTTGATTAACACATTCATATCCATATAAATAGAAAGATTAATTTCATTAGCACACACAGTGAGTGCTGACACTTGATTGCACAAGCACTCAAAACAATTGCAATCCATCATGAGTGTGGCCAAGGCTTATTCACTCTCACTCACTCACTTTCACTCACTTACTCTCTCTGTCTCTCTCTTTATGTGCCGTATTACTGTCATGTAAATGAAAATCATAATGTTATCAAAGTACAGAGAGGGATAACGACAGACCTAGGAAACGAATAAGGAAAGGGGAGAGTGGGCGCAGCACGATATATAACAAGGGAATGCATAGAAATGCGACAATATTTACATGTTAATTAGCTAGCACATCAAATTTTTGCTTTAGTGACAGCAGAAGGCAGCATACACATAATGTCCTTTGTCCTTTGTCCTTGAGCGTGTTGCATAAATTTGTCGCATGCATATAACAAAATAAATTGGCGAAGGCCACAGTTTTCGTTATATATATATATATATACATATATATTATAGAGTAATAATTCTCGCACAATTATGCAGATTGGCTTTACAAGCGCTGACAGAATGAAATAATTTACTGTGCGCAACGCTGCGTATACGTAATATTCGCAAATGTTTACCAGTTGCAAAATTGTTCGAAAAAAAGCGCAGCATTTGTACCACTGTGCCGACTAGCTATATTTATTTAGTATGCTCCCTTTTAGATATATGTTTATACACCATTTTTTTGGAAACATTGCAAATTGCATTTTTTCCATGATTTGTAAATAGACTTGAGTGTAAGGTGTATTTGTATTTATACTTGAACTTCTGCTGCTGTTAGTATTTGTATTTGTATTTGCAGTTTGCTCCTTAGTTTCCTGAAGTTCTTTTTTTGTTGTTGTTGTTGCTGTGGCGTGGCTGCAAAACACTCAAGCGTGTCAATGTGCAAACAGTGAAATAAAACTAAAATAGAAACACATTTCATTTCCGTAAGTTTTTTGGTAACAAACACAAACACACACAATGCACAGTGCCTCAACGCACAGTGGTTTAAACAATAATAAAAATACCGCATTAACATTAAACTAAACACTTCATTAAACACTAAATCCTACCCAGTGTGAGCTTGGCTTGTTTATAGCCAAAAAGCGTGCAGTATATACTAACGCCAAGAGCAGAGCGCAAACAGTTTCCAGCCACTGTGCCTGTGGCAGCAGGCCAAGCATCTACAAAGTGGAAATAAACTTGGCGATAAACCAGCGAAATCGATTGGAAATAAATACACTTCTTACATATATATATTTCGATATATATATATATATATTTTTAACGAAATTGCAGCTTAAAGTGTCAGGCTGTCATTCAAGGAGCGTGGAGCCGGCTTTTGGGCTATGAAATTGATGAACAGTTTGAGCAACATTTTCGTTGATTATGATGCCGCTTAAGAGTTGCAAGTTGCTAGATTTCGACACGAAATTCCATAGATAATCGGCATTCGTTCAAGTGTGGAACAACAGCTACACAACAGTTGAAATAGCAACAATGCTCCAGGTACGTGCACTTTTGGCTGGAACAGTAGTGTGGTCAAGTGTTTTTTGCGCCCGGAAACGTAGTGTAATGAAAGCGTGTAAAGTGCAAATCGAAAATGCAATACAAAATTCAGGTCCAACACTTTTAACAGTCGACCATTTGTAATGACTGCCAGCCACTCCCACTTCGACTAACACTTGACCAACCTCTCTTTCTCTCTTTATCGCCCTCCCACTCTCTTCGCCTTCCGCATCTGTGTCCCTGTGCGAATGCCTCTCTAAATTACCAATGTCGACACGGCGTTAAGTTGCCCGAGTCGAGGTGCACATCCTGTATTGCTGCTGCTGCCGTTAAGTTGGCCAAAAAAAAGAAGCTAGCCAAAAAGGCCAAGGAAATGTTTTCTTGTGTTACGTTTCGCTGCAATTCTCAATGGACTCAACTTCTCCTCTCTCTCTCTCTCTCTTTCTCTCTCTCTCTCTCTCTCTCTCTCTCTCTCTCTCTCTTTCTCTTTTTATCTCTTTGCCAAATCATTGGGCTGTTTGTTAAATTATTTCTTTAATTAAATGCTTTTAATTTTAATGTTGTCGAGTGTTTGGGCATTAAATGCCTGTCTGACTTATCAGTGACACGTGCAACACATACAAAAAAAATGCAACAGCGACTAAAAAACCCGCTGAAAAAATAAATAAACTAACAAACAAGCAAATTTTCAATTTCCTACTTAATATTTAAATATAAATTCAACGGCAAAAACTGCAAAAACTACAGAAACAAATTTAAACCATTGTGACTAACATTATTTGTTTCAGCTATGTCTGTCTGTTTGTGTATTGCTTCCTCTGTCTCTCTTTCTCCTCATTCTCTTTCTCTCTCTATCTCTTATTTGCAACTGTATATTTTTTGTTTATAGTATTATCTGTCTAAACCACATTTTCATATATTATTAACAATTGCATTGCATTCAACAAAAACCGCGAACGTATTAAATATTGATAATTGTTTTTAAAACCCAGTATACCCAGCACAAAGGAATTATAATGGGTATAACAGGCTTATGCAAATGGATTTTGGAAGGGAAAATAGACACAGATAAGTCGAAAACGCAGTAGTTTTTATTACAAATGAATTTTATAAGTCTAATTGTATGTTAGTTAGTCTTTTCGGTAGAACTCATAGAAATGAGTAAATATGAAAGAAAGAGGTAGCTACTAGTATTACAGCTTATGAAAAACACACCAGGTATATTTTATATGAGAACAATGGACAGATATATTGGAAAGGAAGTATTTCCAAACAATATTCATTTAAAATCGCATAGAACCTTTCAATATAATCAGTAAAAGTAGCATTAGCAATACGCCACATATCTAGTATAAATGGAGTTTTATTATAAATAAATCTCCAAAATATATATATAGCTTTTTGCTCTTAATTCAAATAATTGTTAAATTTAGTATAGTCTGTGCCATAGTCATATATAAATCAAATATTCCTAATGGAACTACTGCCAAATCAAGTTTGCCGGCCTAATGAGCGAATTCAACTCATTAATATGTAATGCATAAACTTTTTGCTCTCATTTCGATGAATAACATATGGGATGTATTTATTTGCCTTTGTTTTTTTCCAGCTTTTTCTGTTTTGTGGCTGTGCGTAAATGATACCAAATGGATTTTTTATGCCCTTCTAAGTATATATTTGTTTAATTAATCAAGCGACGTGGACTTGACTTGGAGCTACATGCATATGCAGGGCATTTTGTGTGGCTCATGGCAACGTTTTTTCAATTACTAAAAAACAATTGAAGAGTCATAGTGTAGCGTTTGTTTTGGCCAGGTTTTTAATTTGGCAAATGCTTTTTTGCGCTCAGCGTAAATCCTTTTGTTAAATGCAACAATTAAATGCGACCAATTGCATTGCGTGGCCTGAGCCCCAGAAGCACAAAAGCTTCAATGAAAGAGACAGAGAAAAAGAGAGAAAGAGACAGAGAAAGAGAGTGAGAAAGAGTGAGAAAGATAGATTAAGGGGACAGCTCTTTTATGGGATCAGACTATGGTATATATGTATGGTATTCACACACACACACACACACACTCACAACGGTGTCTTTCATTTATTCATATGGGATTCGCTTTGGCAATCAATGGACTCAGCATGCGCATCTGTCCGATGCATTTGGTTTCGCTTGGAGCGCAGCAAATCAATGTACATGCGGTCACTGTGGCTATCCATGGTAGTTCATCCAATCCCACTCCCACTCCCACTCACACTCTCCCTCCTCTCTCTGTCTGTGTGATTGAAACGAAACAAAATCAATGCGAATTATTTGGTTTTCCAATTCGTTACACTTCACCAAGGCCTACAGTTAATTAACTAGCGCTCTATTTTTTTGCCACGCAGCTTCAAATATGCCTAAAACCCTGTCTATATATAGATCTTATAATTGTTTTATGTGGATATATATATATATATATATATCAATACAATATATTTCGCAATTGCACATCAAATCGCCGCAATCGCAAAATTTATTTTAGGCCACCGCATAAGCCGCACTTGCTCATTTGTAGCCAACAAAACCGCCAATTTGAGTGAGTGTGTATGAGTGTGTATGAGCGTGGCATACACCCACAAAACACGCACACACACACACACCACACCACACACACTCACACATAGATTTTGGCTAAAACCATGTGCATATGAACCCATCATTATCGAGAGCAAAAAACCGGCATTGCATATGCGATTATCGATTAATCATATGATGCACAATAATCGATTATTTTCCTAAAAAATTTCGATTTAATCGAATCGAAAAACGTGAAATGTAATGTGTAATGTAAGTAATTGAAAGGTTCAAATTATTCATATGATTAAATAATAGATTAGTAAATTCTGTTGCCATCCCTACTTTTAAATTTTTGCAATTGCAAACACTCACACACACATACATATACATATATATATTCCTACCACATATATATATATATCATACATTTTGAGCATGAAAATTAACCAAGCTTATCACTCTTTAATTTCACCCATGTGCCGAAGAAGGAGAGGAGGACTCGCTCTGCTCTCAGCTCAGCTCAATCGCACTTGGAGCATTTTTTTTTTTTTTGTATTTTTGGGAGACGTAAATAAAAATTTATGGCCACAAAAGTACGCTACAAAACATGCGCATAAAATGATTATGACGATTATGTTGTTGTTATTATTGTTGCTGTTGTTGTTGTTGTTGTTATTGTTGCTCGTATGATGCCAAGACCAAGGAATGCTAAGAGCAAAACCCAACACCCAGCAGCAAAAGCAAGATGAAGCAGATGAAACATCAACACATGTGCAGCGCTAAACGGCCACAGCACACACTCACACACTCACACAACACTCACACAACACTCACACACACCCATGTGTGTATATGTATTTATTGACACAAATTGCTTTTCAGCAGCAAGAAATCTCCTCCTCTTTCTATGTTTTCTTCTTGCCATTTGAAAGTCTGCTCCGGCTACTTCTCATTCCGCATCAGTCGCTCTTTATTTTGCTGTTTTGTTTATTTTTTTTTTGGAATTTTTTATTAAAGCAATAATAAAATATTCATAAAGATTTCGTTTACGCAAACGATGACACCATTTTACCGCCTATTCTACAATAAATGCCCATAAATATATGGCAGTCCTTCATCAGACATTGAGCGTTCTCTTCTATAGGCCATTCATCGCTCTGGTGTACATCAGTATATTAGCGCATTGTATGCATGAGTTATGAGATTGCTTGGGATATGTTTTTTTATTTTTCAAATCCTTTCATTTGACATTGTGAGCGTTGGTTGGTGTTGTATGGATGTGTGCAACATAACTATGATATGTTCATTTAAATGGCGGCACGACAAGCTGTGGCCGCGCAATCATGTCAAGAATTCAATATCAAAATGCGCGCACAGCTGTCGCTGATGACATCGAGCAACAGCAACAACAATAACAACAACAACAACAACAACAACAGTAACAGTAAGAGCAACAGCAAATAGCCCATTCTTGACGCCCTTACAC
>JBANCZ010000293.1:0-43018 GCA_037040025.1 Sphaerogastrella javana | reverse complement strand
TACGCACAGATGTATGTGTGTGTGTATGTGTGTGTTTATGTGTGTGTGTCTGTGTGTGTGTGTCTGTGTGTGTGTGTGTGTGTGCGTGTGTGTGCCGCTTTACATTCATTCATATCGCTTTTTACACCTGTTTTATGCCCTCGCTGGCCCCAATGTGCGCTGGGCATAGGGCAGCGCTGCCAGCGTCGACGTTAACGTCAACGTCAGCGTCAACACCAACGCCAAGCAGCGACTTCTTGCTCTTCGTCTGCCTTGGGTGTAACATATTTTCTTTTCTCATTTTGTCTTTTTTGTTGTTGTTGTTGTTGTTTTATTTTTTGTTTTGGTTTTTGGTTTTAGCTGCTGTCGCTGTTGCCGCGTTTAAGCCCTGCTCACAAAATCGACTTTTATTCGTTAATTAACCGTCGTGAAGCGCAGAAGTGGCCGAGCGCGTGAAACCCGCTTAACGGAAGTACACACACACACATAAGCAGCAGCAGCAGCGGCGGCGGTAGAAGCAGCAGCAGCGGAGGTAGCGATAGCTCTGACAGCTTTTGCTTTTGCGGAAACTCTCCAAAAAGTGCGGGCGCAAACCGCTGCCATCTATTCTGGCTGCAGCAGCAACAACAACAACAACAACTCACCTGTTGCGCTGTTCCGCCACTGCGTCGTTGTGCTGCCGGCGTCGCTGTCGGCGCCATCGCCGTAGCATTTCACTCTTTGGCGTCGTTGCGTTTCACAGTTGCATTTGAACGTGCGGCACGTGCGCACAGCAGAACCCTTGGCATTTACAGTTTCACATACAGTTCGGGTGACAGTGGACATTCACAGTTGGGCAGCCATTGTTCAAGCAGCAGTTATACAGTCACAGTGTCCGTGCTAAGTTTGATCATTGCACTAAAAATTTTAATTGCATTTTTATGCTAAATTCAAAAGAAATTATGTAATTATTGTATCGTATCGTGTCGTGTATCAAATGAATACAACATTTGGTAATAAAAAGCAACACCCGCATAAACAATAACAACAACAACAACAATAACAACATAATAATAATAATAATAGGACGGCAAAATCAGCGCGAGTTTCTTATCAGCAAATAGCATCAATAGAAACACTAACAAGATGCTATTTTGGAAGCGTCTCTGTCGACCTCAAGGCGATCCAGCAGCAGCAGCAGCAGCAGCATCTCCAGCCTCAGGCACAACAACAACAACAACAACAACAACAGCAGCAGCGACCTCTACAACAACAACATCTTCATCTTCGTCTTCGTCTTCAACTTTGGCTCAGCGCAGACGTAAGTTTTTATTTTTGTTGTAATTTTTTTGTTTTTTTGCATATATCATTTGCTTTAGCTAGCTATGCCACGCCTCTTTCATTAAAAACGCCCACGCGGCGCCGTGAATTATTAATCGTACCAAAAACAAAACAACAACACCAACAACAACAAATTGTGAAAGAGTGTAAAAAATGTTAATATATATTTTTAAGTTTTTGATTTTTGGTCTCTTTTTATATGATTTTTTTTCGTAGTTTTTTTTTTATCGCTGTACACGACGGCCGTGCGCCTCATTTGCATAATTTGCATCTTAAAATTGTTTCGGTTTCTGTTTTTATTGACTGGTTTATTGATTTCATTTTGTGATATTCGTTCGCTCGTCTTTTTCGTAACGAAAACGAAAATCTACACCAAATATATATATAAATACGACCACACACCCGATCTCCCCCGCTGACCATAAGTTACATACTCCCCCTAGCTCTGTCTCTGCCTCTCTCTGTCTTCATCTCTCCATCAGCTTAGTATGCGTCTTCCACCCTCCACTCTCCACTCTCCCTTCGATGGGCTTGTCTCCAGCGTTAGGCCGCATAATAAATTACTATCAAATTTTATCACCTACAAAAGACGCACAGACAGAGAGAGAAGAGGGACAGTTGGACGAATGAGCGCATAAAGAGACAAATGAAGCGACAGAGCGACGGACAGACAGACAGACAGACAGACAGACAGACAAAGGGAAAAAGCGTGAAACAGCTCGTGCCCATTGAGCCTATAATGAATTATATTATTTATGTAAATATTTGGCTTATGCTCAGCTTCAACGATTCTGATTATTCTACAGTCTACACTCCGCACTCAAAACTCTACACTCTACACTCTACACTCTTCAGTCCACGATCTTTGGGTGGCTTTGGCAAAAAAGATTTATGAATGAGTTCGCCGCGTTGAACATAATTATGCATGGATATCTCTCCGTATTATCTTCTAAAGATCCCCAGATCAATCTTCATAGCACGATGAGCGCCTTAGCCAATTTATAAATGATAAAATTCTTGGATCACATGAGAGTTTCCACAGTTATAAACATACATCATATGTCGTATGAGGCAATATCAAGTTTTATAGGCATTTCTTTTAGTATTTACTATACGTTTTATATAAAAGCATAAACCGTCTCTTAATACCTACTAAATTCAAGCTTTTAGTATTTTCATTATTTTTAAGTACATTTTTAAGTCAATTTACTTACGGTTCACGGCAATAAGTTGTCATTTTTAGCACCTTATAATAAATAGAGACTTCTATGGCTGCTTGCTTTCGATAGCAGCACGCTTTAGTGGTTTCTTCGCGATTTTCTCGCTTGATCTGCACTAAGTGTCAGCTGGGATATGTCTCCGTTAGCATTGATTCCACCGCTTCAATCGTTTGAACCGCTTTGACCACTTTGACCGCTTCAACCGTTAGCGAATGGCTCAGTGTGGTCCAGTGGGTGCTATGTTGCATGGCCAGCTGTGTCTGTGTTGTGGTTTTCCATAACTTTTGAACTAACTGTCCCAGGGCTCCACCTTCAACTCTACACACCTCTGCATCTGTCTAGCGATATATTTTGTTGCTGCTTCTGCTTCACCTTCACCTTTAGCTTGGGCTTTAACTCTTCGCTCTGCGTTCACATGATGACTTTGACTTGTGGTAATTTGATGTTAATGACACTCATCAGCCGTGGCACAAACAAGATGGAAAGGGTTGCGGAGGAGAGACAGCATAAGGAACAGTGGTGGAAGACACAGCAGTGTAGAAACGGCAGTGACATCGACACCAGCTCTCGCTCTAGCCTCAGCCAAGCCTCTCTCCTCTGGTCCAACTTGTGGCACACTTAACACGATTCTAGTAGATCGCCGACGTCCAGTGACATTTTTATGCCCTCCCCACATAATCGGCTTAGGTAACATGGCATTTGAGCGCGTATACCCCCTCTTCTGCCACTACCCCTACCCCCTGCAGCTGCCACTCTATCGCTGGTCGTGTTTAGGCATTCTTGTTAGTAGTTTGTGTCCAGGGTTTCTCCTCTTTCTCTCGCTCTCTGTGTTTTCGGGCCATCAGGTTGCACGTTTTATGCGCATCGTAAAACGAGTCTCGCCTCGATATGATTTTTTTTTTGTTTTGTTTTCGGGTTTTGAATGTTTCTTCTGCTCTTTTTTTTTAAGAATGAGTTCAGCATATTGTTGTGACATTTTTATGCACTTCGTTTTAGTGCATGCGCCTTATCAAATGCCTACAAAATGCATAAATCGATAAAGCGGGATAGACGTGTTCTTATCCGCTCCTAAATCATACAATTAACTATCGTTATCGTTATCGCTACTGGTAGCATACACTATTTTTCCACACTACAGTATTTTTCTTTCTGAAGTATTTTTGCGTAAGGAGAATAAAGTGAGCGTTGCAAAAACTGCATGAAGTATTGTCTGTTCGTATCGAAAGCCCTATCGATACATTTCGTAGCGAGACCTCATTAGACGTCATCAGAAATAGAAACACGTTGACCGTTGACTAAGCATATACTGTTGTACGCTGTCAAAAAGTTCGCATTCGAAAAAACTAAAATTTTTCTGATTTTCTGATTGCGTTCATCGAGTTAAGATTTTCAATTGATCAAAAATGAGCTACAATAACGATTCGCCTACAATGGAGCAGCAGAACGATGTGGAGCCTGATGCACCCTTTGATCCGGTTGGCTATGATCTGGACTCTTCATTTCGTTTGACGCGTTTCGCCAATCTGAAGGGGCGTGGCTGCAAGGTGCCACAGGATGTGCTATCAAAGCTGGTGAGCGTTGTTCAGCCGGTAAGGGAGCCGACTTTTTTGCATTCGAATATACCACGCATCGGTGGCCTTGGACTTGATTGTTCGGTGACACCAATGCGCCACGGCGGCCTGTTCCTGATACAGTCGACCGACTTCTTTTATCCAGTGGTCGATGATCCGTATATCATGGGCAAGATAGCCTGTGCTAATGTCCTCAGCGACTTGTACGCCATGGGCGTCATCGAATGCGACAACATGCTGATGCTGCTGACCGTGAGCACCAAGATGACTGAAAAAGAGCGCGATGTGGTCTTTCCGCTAATGATGAGAGGTTTCAAGAAGACTGCCCTGGAGGCATCCACCAACGTCACCGGGGGTCAGACCATCGTCAACCCCTGGTGCTCCATTGGAGGCGTGGCCACGACCATCTGCATGCCGAATGAGTTTATTGAGCCCGATAATGCGGTCGTTGGCGATGTCCTGGTGCTTACCAAGCCCCTGGGCACTCAGGTGGCTATCAATACCAATGAGTGGATCGATGAACCGGAGCGCTGGAGTCGTATCAAGCTGGTAGTCGCCAAGGATGACGTGCGCAGTGCCTACGGCCAATCGATGACCTCCATGTCGCGCATCAATCGCATAGCTGCTATGCTCATGCACAAGTACCGCGCTCATGGCGCCACCGATATCACGGGCTTTGGTATCCTGGGTCATGCCCAGGCTCTCGCCGCCCACCAGAAGAAGGACGTCTCCTTTGTGCTGCACAATTTGCCGGTCATTGCCAAAATGTCTGCCGTGGCCCGTGCTTGCGGCAACATGTTCCAGCTGATGCAGGGACACTCGGCTGAGACTTCGGGAGGTCTGCTCATATGTCTGCCCCGTGAACAGGCGGCCGCCTTTTGCAAGGACATCGAGAAGCTGGAGGGCTGCCAGTCCTGGATTGTTGGCATCGTGGAGAAGGGCAACAAGACGGCTCGCATCATCGAGAAGCCACGTGTCATTGAAGTCTTCGACAAGAATTAAGAGCTTATCAAGCCATATGCTATATGCAAGAACTATATCAATCCTATAACCACATCAATCATATAACAATAACATTATTCCATATCCAATCTATATACCATTTCAATTGTCACACAATATGTTTCCATTTCAATATTGTATATTCCTCATCGTAATACCATTGCTGAACATAACACCTTGTCAAAACTATCAACATAACGAAATGTTTGTAAAAATACGACGATAGGTCGATAAAAATGTGACTTGAATTGCAAAAGAAAAAAAGCATTTTTTACTATAATTATAGTCTTTTTTTTATGAGAAAAAATCGCATTGAACCAATTATATATTTATTTTTTTTTATATTTATTGATCAAGAATATATATATTTAAATCTATTTATCTTTTAACTACTCCACATATTTGGTATCTACCCATAGATTCTTAATATATCTACTAGCGGTATTGCTAGTTAGCACGCAGCGGCCATGCTGCCACATATCGATAATGCTATCGATAAATTTATGGCTCGCCTAATAATACATCTAATGCGCGCAGCACATAAACAACAGCTAATAGCCTTGCCTTGATATTTCTATAGCGCTGTGTCTCTCTCTCTCTCTCTCTTTCTCTCTCTCTCTCTCTTCCTCTCTCTCTCTCTCTCTGTTCCACACATGCTGCGTTAAGAGAGGGAGACAGAGACAGAGCAATTGCAATTGCACATAAATAACAAGTGAAAAACGCGTCGCAATGCGCAAAGAGCTGCGCCTACACCATCATTATCAGCTTGTAAATAAAAAGACTTTATCAATCGTTAAGCCCCAGGCTCAGCCAGACCCTGATCACCCAGATCAGCAGACTGAGAATCAACAGCTGAGGAAGAGGCAACTGGGGGAACAAGAAAAGCTATGGCAATTTTTGGCCCTGGAAGCAACTCTCTCACCTAATAACATAAAAAAGAGGGAGAGCGAGAGAGCGAGAGAGAGAGCTAGAGAGAGAGAGGGTGTGGAGTGGAGTGAAAACTATGTCTGTGGCTTTGGCTGGATCCACTAAGTACAAATATTTTTATTATTTATGATTTTACAGATCAGCATATTGCTCAATAATTTCTTGCAGCCAAACAAAATAACTTTCAAATTATACACGCTTGTGCAGACCCAAAAGCAAGCAATGCATCTCTCTCTCTCTGTTTCTTCTCTTTCTCTCTCTCTCACACGGACACACACACACACACACATACACACACAGAGAATGCCTGGAATGGGCTGTAACTGCGCTTAAGTGCGCCAATTTTGAAATTATTATGCGGCTGCGTATGCAGATAATCGTGACCTGCTGCACCAGGCCAATGCGGAGAGAAAGAGAGAGAGAGAGAGAGATAGATAGAAAGGGAGAGGGAACGAAAAGAGTTAAGCGGATAAAGGGCAAGAGCTTTAGCTTTAGCTTTGGTAGTGCATCAATAACTCAAGCAGCAACGAAAAAAAAAAGCGAAACGAAAATGTCTTCAACTTTTTGCCAAATTGCTGTGTGAATTTTCGTTTTGCTTTGGCATTCATCGATAAATGCCAATCGATACATTTTGCTTAGAGTTGCTAGCATCTATCGTTTTATTTAATTACTTTATTTGGTTTGATTTTTTACATTTCTTTTCTTTTTTCTTTTTTCTTTTTTCTTTTGTTTTGTAATATGTAACGCTGCATTATGGTTGCAACTATTTGGGGCATCTTCATATTTTTTCCCATAAATTATGGAGAAAATTACTTTAAAATTTATGGCATTCCGTGTGTGTGTAGCATTGCTTTGCGCTCTGCTGCTCTCCCGGCCTGGCTGCACCTCTCTCTCCCTATCTTTTCTCGTTGCTGCTGCGCTGATTTTGGCCCTTTTTATTTTAGCGATTTATGCGCTGGCTGTGGGAACAGCTACCTCCCTCTCTCCCTCTTTCGCTCTCCCTCCTTCTCTCTCTCACTCGCTCTTTCTCTCTTAGCCATCGCCCAGGTGGCTTATGGCATACCGCTTAGCCTTCTTCTTAGCCAACTCCCGCCCCCTGCCAATACGTGCAGCAATGATATGCGCAAATAACTTGTTTCCTTTGCCTTCGTTTTTCTTCATTTTTTCTGCTGTGGGCGTGGCACATATGGATCGCTGGAAAGTTCGCACGATTGATGATCGACAAACGCAGCGAAGCTTGGGGGCGATGTAGAGACGTTAAGTGAGTGAGAGAGCGGGAGTGGGAGAGGATGAGCGACACACTGACAGTTGCGTTGACGCCGACCTGTCACCGCACTGACACAGCCATTTATGTAATTACACACACACACAGATACGCACACACATGCATGATTTCGCCCTCACTCTCGCAACCGGCGAAAAAACATATCACAAAGCGATCGCGTTTGCACTCAGCAACGCCCTGCCCCTTGGCTATGCACCCCTCCACGCCATGGCAAACGCACACTCGAGTTCCAGTCCAAGTCACAGTCACACAGTCCCCCCCGCCCCCCTTTCAACTGACCACCTGCCCGCAGCGAGCTTTGTAATTATTTTCTACTTAATCTTCATCAAATGCGGCAACATGTCGAAAAGCTAAGCGAATTGACGCGCTGCATACAACTGCAAACAAAGGCAACAGCGAAAATAAAAAAAACAAAAAGAAAACGAAGCACAAAGCAACAGCAACAACAACAGCAAAAAGAATAACAGCAAAAACAAGCAGTGCAAAGAAACGAAACAGTTTTATTTTGTTTTGTGAGTGTGTGTGAGTGCATGTATAGCTTGCGAGTGTGTGCGTGTGTGTGCGAGTGCATGTATAGCTTGCGAGTGTGTGTGTGCGTGTATAACCCACGCAGCGGGCGGTGCATGCATTGGCTATCGATGTGAACAGTTATGCGCGGCGTTGCCACCCAGGCGCAAAAGCAGGCACTGTTTGATTTTGTATCAAATGCTGTGATTGGCGTGACAAATATTTAATGAACTTGAAAATAACAAAATGAAAATTTAATTGAAATGTATAGACGCTGCTGCCTTTATGTAATAATTTAATGAATTAATTTTTTGTTATGAAACTCAATAATTGCAAACAAATATTATATAGAGTATGGTTTATATATTTAATGTTATATGTTAAATTGTAGAAAAAATTATATGTTATTAATAATTTCATTATTTATCATGTGGCAACACTGATGGGCACATACATAAAATTACATGTTTCATACATAATTGCAAAGGAACTGTAGCCACAAGCAGATTTAACACGAATATTCGTATGCACAACGAAAGTCACGTAAACACAACAAATCACTGTGACTAATCGCCATGTTGTGATTTGTGCTTTTTGGCAACGCTCTTTATATTGTTCTCCTTGCTCTTGTTGTGTTGTTGTTGATGTGTTGTTTCAGGTGCAGAGAGAGGAGAGAGAGAGAGAGAGAGAGTGAGTGAGAGAGAGAGAGAGAGAGAGTGTGGAGAGAGAGAGAGAGAGAGGAATGAGTGTAGAGTATGTGTTGAGAGAGGAGAGTGCGCGGGTGATATGGCTGCATGAGTGCGTTCAAAAGTGAAAATGAAATGGCCAATGAATATGCGTGCGATGCGAGCAGCAGCAGCAGCTAAAGAGGAGAAGAAAAAACAGATTTCGCATTCAACTACACCTGCGCGCGAGCTTTAAGCTTACCCCGCACCCAACCACCCGCCTACCCATACGATCATCCACACAGTGCTTTGCCTGTAGCTCTGCATATCAGGTGTTTAAGATTTCACACACAAAGCAATTGCCGCATGCAGATGAAGAGCAACCAGATAGAGAGCGAGAGAGTGCGCAAGAGGGAAAGTGTGAGTAGTGAAGGAGAAGAAAAAGATGAAGCAATGAATGTGCGCTGGCTAACTGTGGCTTATTTCTGTTGTTGTTGTTCTTCTGTCTGCTCTGGTCAACCTCTGACCGAATTTCAAGCGATAATTATCAGCTGGCGTGCAAATATGCGGAAAACGTAGTCCCAAAACTCAACTCCTTAGTTATTGTTGTTCTTCTTCTTCTTGGTGCTTTTGCTGTCTGTTGTCTGTTGTCCGTTGTCTGCTGCGTCTTTTGTTTCATGTTTTGACTTGTGTTGCCTTCGCTTCTTTAAATGGAACTAATTAAATTCAGCACAGAAAGCGTTAAATTTCATTTATCCTGGAGTACATCTGCCCCCTTAGTACACCTTCCCCTCTCTCTCATTCTATCTCTATCTCTCCCCCCCTCTCTCTCTCTCTGTGTACTGCTTCCCTGTTCTGTTGCTCTACTGCTCATATATCAGCCCTGGTCTATAATTTGGCTTGGCTTGCAAATCAGCTGTGCCACGCCTCCTATATGCGCGCACACACAAATTGGGGCCAAATACGCCCCGCTTTGCTATACCCTTGTGCCGCACCTGCCACATGCCACCAGCCGCATGCCACACACTGATTTAAGTGTCATATAAAACCTGTAAGTGAAGATTATGTTACTCGCAATTAATTGCAGCCAAGGTGAAGGTAACACTCTCTTTCTCTCTCTCTCTCTCTTCCTCACTCGCTCACTCTCTGCTTCCGCAAGAGCCAACTGGCAAGTCTACATAGCCTCAAAGTCTCCCTCTCTCCACAGTCTCCAATGCAGTGCCAGCCCACGTTTGACAGCACGTGCTGGTAGTTGCCTGCACCGCACCCGTATATTTCCACAGTTCTCTTCGCCTGTTTTCTCCTCCTTCTCCTCTCTCTTTCGCTCCATCTTCGCTTCGTTTCGCAGTTGACTCGTTCTCGCTGCGCTGCGTCTGTGTGAGTTAATTTTGATAATTTCATTGAAAAAATGACAGGTTTTACTTTGTGACAAGCTGAAGCCACACAAAAAAGGAGCTAAATAATGAAATATTTTTTCCAATTGCTGCAAGTATTGATTTTATTTTTACTCATATGACACCAGTTCCTGTTCCTGTTGCCTCGACTGGGGTCTCCGCTTCAATGCAGCTGCAGCTATTCAAAGTGTTGTTGTTGTTGCTGCTTTTGCTTTTGCTGTTGTCATTTGACGACTTGCCGTTATATTATTATGTTCTCTTTCGCATGTCGAGGGTTGCCAGATCGTGTTATTTTCCTTGTCACTGTGTGATTTATTACCAAAGGCTGCCAGATTAGCTTTAATTGTAGAAATCAGCTGCTGCTTTTGTTATTGGTGTTGTCTAGTATTTTATGTACAGAGCTGCCAGATCGGCTGAAAGTGTTAAGAATTGGAGAAACTAATGGAATATAATTCTAAAAAAATGATGAAGCAAAATACTAACATCGGTAATTGAATTATAACAATTTCAACAATTATTAATTACTTTTAAATTATATACACAAAAGAAAATTGAAGCTACCATTAAAAATTAAAGTACCTCCAGACATGCCATATATATTCATAGAACATAACATAACCTAGCTTTAATGCATTTAAATTCTTATTTTACAATTGAAATCAATAATTTTAGACTGCAGTGCAAGCAAATGATTTGCATATTTGACCGTTGTTTAAATACATTTTTCGACTTTCGACTGTGTGTGTGTGTGTGTGTGTGTGTGTGTATGTATGAGTGTGCATGTGTGTGTTGAAAAGCTCAGCGTTTTGCTGCTTTGAGCTAACATGAGTTAAATATTTCATGTGTGCGCATTCGTGATTTCTTGAGCGGGCAAACAGCACAAGCTTTGCTCTATTTGAGTATTCATATGAGTGTACTCACACCCAAGCTAAGACCCGTACTCATACTTATACTCATGTTCATGCTACTTCTTCTGCTGCTGCTGAAATGGGTGTACTCAGTGGCATTCGTATTTGTAATCCAATCAAGCAAATATTTGCGAGTTCTCTCTCTCTCTCTCTCTCTCTCTCTCTTTCTTACTCCCCTTATACAAAATGTTCGGTGGATGCTGACCCGGAAAAGCGCATGGAGAAGCAGCTCAACTTATGCTGCTGACGTCGCTGCTGCTCCTGGGTTTTTTCCTGCTCTGCCCTAAGTGAATTTATAGAATTTAAATATTAAATTGAATAAGTGTAGCAAAAAGTTACAATTTAATGCACTGACGCAAGGGAAACAAACGAGAGGCAGCGGAGAGTGGAGAGTAGAGTGTAGAGAATGGGAAGTTGAATATAGAGTTAGCAGCTCCGCACTGCTCCTTCCCCCTTCCCATTTTCAAGCAGTCAGTCAATTTGTTTAACGACCAGGTGTATTTTAACGCTTCAGCTAACTCACAGACGCCCTTACAGTCCCGCCATCCCCCGCAGTTACACCCTCTCCCCTCCCCACTCCTCTCTTGAACACACCTAGTGTCGGCAGTTACTGTATGCTGCTGTAATCCTTCATAATTATGCGCAACTCCCACTGTAGCTGAACTGCAGCTAAATGGCGTCTTCCCCGTAGCTCCTCTCGCTTTGCACACTTCTCATCTCGTGCGTCCTTTGCTCGTGTTATGCCAAAAAAGAAGGAAAAAACAATTACCCAAACACCGCAAATATACAACATGAATGCCACGCCCACCTGCGCCCGTACCGTGGCGTACATACATTACGTAATCCTTTTTGGCGCAGCCAGCACAGAAATTGCTTAGATTCCTTTTTTGCATCATGCATTTTGCATGCCTTCATTCTATTCTATATGTTCCACTGTCCGTCTGTCTGTCTGTCCCCTTATCCTTCTGTCTCTGTTACCATCTATGTGGTGCTTCTATTTTTGATAATTTTCTTGTTGAGTTTTGCCAGCCTGAGCTGAAGCAGCCCAAAGGAAGAGTGGCAAAAGCAGAGGCGGCAGCAGACAGGGGCAGAAGTAGAGGGGGGCAGCACCGTGGTGCTGGCAGAGGTAGCAGCCATGCGGCCGCAGCGGGTGAGACAAAAGCGGATTTCGTGGCATATTTTATGGGCCACAGATGTGCGTTCAGCCAGAGTGAGGCAGACATATACAGTACACAGATGCGACTTCGAGCAGGGAAGGAGAGCGTGGGAGAGGAGGAAGACAAGTTGACCCCATGGAATTTATATAAAACAAGTTGTAAATACTTATATAAACATAGAAATAAACAAGTAAACTCCTTGGTTGCGCCTTGTTCGCTCCTTGTTTGCTCCTTGTGGCTCCTTGTTGCTTTTTGTAGCCGCTTGTTGCCCTTTGAATACTTGTTTGACTGGAATTTGTCTACTGTAAATGTTGCAATTACTAGACCCTAATAATATATCAACGCACAAACATACATATACTATATAGTAACTACACAATTCGGATATTCGCTATGCATAGCAGAGAAGGTCAAATATACCACTATATAAACATTCAATATTTATAAAATAGTATAACTTTCATCATACAAGGCATCCTATGTAATATACTACGTATATAAACCATATATTATATACCATATACCACATACCGTGTATCATATATCAAATACCATTATACTACATTATACCATACTACAAACCATATATCTTTAAAAATTAGCTATAGCTAGTTCATCCATTGTTCAACTACTTAAAGAACCTTAATATCTTGAAATTCCCCGCCACTAAATTTTATCCCTTATGTTTGTCTGTTGGCAACCCTGGGCAACCCTAGCATTATTTCAATTCGTTGCTTAGCTCACGGAATCGTATCCCTAACAATTGTCACTCTTTAGTCACTCTCATTCTGCCCCACTGCGCACCCTGTTTATTAATTTCCTTCTCTAATTTCCCGCCCCTAGGACTTGCATTCCCCCCAGATTTGTGTACCCTTAGCTTAACCCTTTAGTTTTGTCGCTTAATTAATATGTGCAGTGCAGTGAGTGTGGCAACCCTGTGTCTTTTGGTGTATCTATGACAATCAAAGCGACTACCCTAACAACCAGTTATAAAATACACACACTGAGATGAAGAGGACAGAAAGAGATAAAGAGAAAGAGAGGGAAAGATAGACAGAGGGAGAGGTAGATACAGTGGAACTTTAATATAAAATCCACTTGAACTTTTGCTTGTTGTTGCCGTGACCTTCGATAGATTCTGCTGCTGCTGCTGTTGCTGTTGTTGCTTCTACTTCTGCTTTGTGTTTCTCTTTTCGCTCCTCCACTTGTTCTTCCGCTCGTTGTGGACATTAACTATCAAGTTTTCGCTTTAAATGTAAATGCTTGTGAGGCCTTTGAAGTGGCGTCTAATCACCATTCATTCCATTCCCCATTCCGCGCTCTACACCCTTCGTCTCTACACTCTTTCTCTCTGCTTCTCTCCTGGTAGTACACTTATCAGCTGCTTCTGCTGCTCTCAATAGACAATGGCGAAGGCGAAGAGCGTGACAAAGGGGAAGGCGAAGGCAACTAAAGGAAAGCAGCGCGTGCCTTCGCTGCGAAATGCGACGCTGTTTAGTAGGCGGAGTGGGGTCAGGAGTACCAGGGCTGCGTATGGACGTGGGGTTAAGGCGGAGAGTGAGAAAAGTAGGTAGATGATAGGAGAGAGAGAGAGAGCGGAAACGGCCAGGGGCAACAAAGCCAACAGCAGCAGCGGCACCAGTGAAAAAGATGATGAGAAACTTGAGCGTCAAGCAGGCAGAAGCTTTAAGCCGCTAAATTGTATCGGATTACAGCAAAAATTCCAAAAGCCATCAAGCTACAAAACAACGAAGACAACAATAACAACAACAACAAATTCCTTAACCATAGGCGTGGCAGGCAGGCAACCTGACCCCCTTCCAGCGCACTCTTATCCTGTGCCTGTGTTTTTTTTTTATGCACCCTCCTTAGCGTTCTCCTGCCTTGGCTTGGCCTGGTCTGGCCTGGTATGTTAATGAAGGTGCTTCAGCGCTTTTGCTTTGGGCCTCTCTTTCGCTCAGGCTTAGCTGCTAGTCCTTTCTCGCTCGCTTGTACGTATTCTATGGCTGCTGTTGTTGTTGTTGTTGCTGCTGCTGCTGCAGGGCATAGAATGCATTGCAATGGGCTGACGAAGTAACGGATGAAGCAGCAGTTTCACAGTGGGAATGGGAAACGAAGAGAAAGAGATAAAGTGAGGGTTGAAGTGGAAGGAGAGTTGGAGGTGGGAGCAGGCGAGGCATAGCTTTAGCCGGATGACACACAAGTGCTGTTCCCAGCTGAACCCGTGAACTCGCTGCTGTTGCTGCCACAGTTAACGTTATGGCATATTGTGGCATGCAACAAATCTTAACACAGTTACAGTTCCAACAACAATAACAACAACTGCAGCTACAGTTGCATCCACAGTGGCAGCTACAGTTGCCGCTCCAAGTGGCAAGTTAAGAGGCAGCAACTCGCGTAGCAGATGAACATTTCAAAACGCAGCCAAAGACAATCAATCGAGACTTGGTTAAACCCAACAGCGAGACCTCCTCTCACTACTCCCACTCCACCCCTCACACACAGAAGGAGTCAGCACAAAAGGAAGCAGCAGAACCCTGGCAAAAATTGCACACAATTTGCCTAATTCGCGCTTTTGCTAACTCCTCCTCAGCCCCTTACCTCAGCCTCTGCCTCCGCCCATGCCTTTGAGCCTGCCCCAGCCCCTGCCTTAGCCGGAGCTCTGCCGCACCACCCTGAGCCACCGCAACCCATCGCACTTAAGGCACTCTTACGGTATGCATTCGCATAGCTGCGGCTTCAGCATACCCTGTAAATTTTGTGGCCTGTTGTAGGGTTTGCAGAGCTTGGGCTTCGATCTAGCACCTCTTAAGCTTTAATAGATATTTTTGAAAGGCACCTACAGGGTATTAGCTAGTCCTCTGTTTTCTTTTTGGTTATTTTTTCGCTTTTTGGTTTTTGGGTTCTGCTACGGCAACTACAATTATTGTTTGCGGCTTTTCAATTGCCTGGATTCAGGCTCAGCCGACTCTCTATCTCTTCCTCTCTCTCACTCTCTCTCTTTGTCTCTCTCTGGCTTATTCTGTGGCACCGTCAGTCATCATAAGGTGAGAATATAATACCGCAATCGTGAGATGCGTGACTGCAATTGCCCCCTACGCCTGAGCGCTAACCAAGCACAGTGGGGCAAACTGCAAAAAACTCCCAACGAATTTCAATTAAAGTAAAAAATAAGTATATATGAAAATCTTGAGTAAAAGTAACTATAGACTCCACTTTATAGCTTCATTGAATTCGTGAATTTCATCAATTTGGCCCACTGTGCATGGCGTGGCTGGCCGAAGCGCTGATCTGCGTTTGTTGCCTGATAAGCAGCGCCCAAACAAACAAATAATAATGCACGATTTGTGTAGCTTAAGAAATATAACTTCTCCTCTTCACTAGTACTCATCCTTCAGCTCCATCTGTCGCTTCTCTCTCTCTCTCTCTCTCTCGCTGTCTTTACCTCCCTTCCCTTTGGCTTGTTGCTCGCTTTGATTGAGCCAAAGCGCGCCTTAAACTAATTGAGCTTCGGTTTGCTAACTTTATTCTTTTCATTCTTTGGCTTCTTCTTTCTTTCTTCTTGGCCTTAGCCTTTGCCTCTGCTGCCCAGACGAAGGAGTACCAAAAGAAATTCAGTTAGGGCTCTGCAGCCCTATCGGGGCGCAAACACAGTGTGCTGGGTGGAGCAACGGAAGCTGGAGTCGAGTCTGTGGTTGCCATTTAATTAAAAATGAAAAGTTCTTGTTAAGAAAAGGGACTCACTGTCGCTCTCCCTCCCTCTCTCACTCTCTCTCTCTCTCTCTCTCTCTCTATTTCTCTCTTACTCTGACTCTCCCTCTCTCACTATTTCTCTCTGTGTCTCTCTCAGGGGGCAAAGCTTTTGCGGAAAATTAAAAGTTTTCTTTACAATTTTCTCCTTTTTTATTTTGATGGGAAAATGTCACATGTGAGCACGAAACATTTGAGTCGTTTTCAGGGTCTACATAATTTCCTTCTCCTTCCCCATTTCTGGGTTTTTTTTTTAAGTTTTAAATGAGTTTGTTACGCGCATGAGTTTTCCGGCATCATGGGTTAACTTGGGAGGCGATAGTATTCTTTTTCCTCTACCTTCAAATGTAACTTAAATTCTCTTAAATTTGTTCTAATATGCCAAGTGGCGCCATCTACAATATAGTTTTAAGGGTTACCCTTGCTTCAGGGCTTAACCCTACCATTTCTCTAACGCTTAACTAATCGAAGACCTACTTAAAGATATAGATATCTATAATGTGGCAAGTGGCGAGATCTATAATACAGTTAGTTTACATAAATAGCACGCTAGGTGTCGCCAGGGGTCACTTTAGAGCCTCGTTAACATTTTTAATAAGCAAAAAATTGTTTTTTAGAACTTTTTTTAGTCTTTTTGATAAAGTTTTCAAGCAATAAAATCAAAATCAAAAGTTGGGAAAAACAAAAGAGAATGAGAGCAAAAGGGAAATGAGAAAAAATTGTAAAGCTGCGTAATAAATGTGCGAAAATCTGTGGAGATCTGTAAAAATATTAAAGTTTGTTGTTGAAGTCAATGAAACTTTTTGCTGCGTGCTATAAAGTTTTTTGTTGCATGCAACATATGAGCGCCTTGGCGCCTTTGATTTGATGGCAAATTTTGTTGTCTGCAACAGCAGGCAAGCACAGTGGGCGGGGCAGTGGAGAGGAGGGGCAGGAGGTGGTAGTCTATTGCCTGTGGCCTGTGAATGTGGAGCGTCGACATAAATTGTGTGTGTTAAATACATTTTATGCGTTTCGCACCAAAACGGATGAAATCGCAGCCTGCCCCACAGTCTGCCGCATCCTGGATATCCTGCAACATGGCAATCAAGGTCAACATGGCTCCTGTGTTGATGTCGACGGCAGCAACAGAGGCACAAGGAGTGAGCCTCGAGCCTTGAGCCTTTTTCTTATGATGTATGGCGTGAAAGGACGCACAACGTGGCGTATTTGAAACGCACGACTCAACTGACGACCCACTACGCCTTCTTGCCGCCTTGCTTCCATGCCACCTCCCCACCTCGCCACATGCCTCACTGGCTGCATGACTCACTGCCTCACTGGCTGACTGACTACGTTTTGTAATCCTTTTGCTTGGGAGTCCTGAGAGTGCGGAGAGTTTCTCCGAAGAGTGGGAGTAGAATGAAACAAGGAGTAAAAGCAGAAGAAGAAGCAGCTGGAGACTAGGCAGCAACAGGAAGAACGGCAATAGTAGCAAAAGTATGAAGAGTGGGAGAAGGAAATGAAAAGCAGAAGGAGATGCGGCTGAATGAGAAGAAGGAGCAGCAGAAAGATGAACGAGCAGTAGAAGTATCAAACGATAAAGAGCAGGGAGCAGGGATCAGGGAGTATAAGGAAGAGTGAGTGTAGAGTGAAGAGCCTAGGAGCGGAAGTAGTGCTCAGGAGCAGGAGCAGAAGGTAAGTGGGTAAAGGGGAAGAAGGCAGAACCAACAGGGACAACAGGGACAACAGGGACAAAGAGAGCAGGAGCGGTCTCACAGCAGCAGAAGGACAAACAGGCATGGAAGAATCAGAAGATGGGAGGGAGGGGGGGGGTAGGAATGATAGGCGCTGCATCAACAGAAGCAATGAGAGTAGCAGCGGGAACAGAGGCAAGAGCAGGAACAAAGAACAGTATTTATAGCAGGGGCAGCAGGAGCAGCACAGGCAGGAGTAGAAGTGGAGAAGCTGTAGGAGCAGAAGGACAGCCGTGGGGAAAAGGAGTGAAAGCGGAAGCGGAAGCAGTAGGAGCAGTGGGAGCAGTGGAAGCAACGACAACAACAGCAGCAGCAGCAAAAGGAGCAGCAGCAAACAGTAGAAGCAATGTCAGGCCACCAGCTGAGCATACACATGTTTGTGTCACATTTGAACTACATACAACACACACTTCCTACCACTGTGCGTGTGTGTGCCAGTGTGTGTGTATGTGTGTGTGTGTGTGCGTTCACTTTACGTCTTGAGCTTGGCATTTCCTTTGTGAATTATAAAGAAATTTGTTGTTGTTGTTCTGCTTCAGCTTCTTCTTCGTCTTCGTCTTCGTCTTCTTAGCGTACGCAACGTTTTGTGTCGTGCGTGTGGGCGTAGCTGTAGCAATGGGCGTACGTTGTATGTCTGTATGTTTGACAGTGTGTGTTTCTCTGTGTGTGTGTGTGTGTGTTTTGCGCACTTTCCTGGCAACGCAGCAAAATTTCATTGCATACTTTTGGGGCACGAAGCGACAAGTTGATTTTAGCACCAAACGGAAAGGCAAGAAAAACCAATGACACCTGCTGCAAATCAAGAACATATATGCACAAAAATCACAATAGTGATGAGCAGCTTAAAGCCAAACTTAGAGATTCACTTGAAGCTTAAATCAAAGCTTTAATTGCAGCCTAACTTTAAAGCTAAACTGTTCAATCAATTCTGTTTCACTCAATTCATTTATTTAAATAATTGCGTACAATTCTTATTAAAAATTATTATTAAATAAAATTATCTCATTATTCATTTATAGAGCTTTAAGCTCGTGCCATTGCAGCAGCCACAACGAGCGCCAGCAACGTCAAACGGAAGTTTCTACTTAGCTTAAAGCTTTTCACAAACTTCCAACCATAACACATCTCCGGCCATCCCCGCCACCCCCACCACCTTGTTGTGGCAACACTTGTTTGCTTTACGCCAGGCTACAGGCTTAATGGCAGCTAAGTGAGGCTGTTGCCACGCCCACACACCCACTCAGCCCACACAGCCCACATTGTTGAATTGCTGGTGCAATTTGGCTTGTATTTGCTGTGTTTTGCCGTATTTTTATTTTGTTATACAATATTTATTTCGTACTTAATTACCAGCATTTCAGCATTTCAGCATTACAACATTTCCACGCACTTGAAATAATTTTCGCTAATTTTCCTAAGAGTTTTTCACCCATTTCCTCCTCTCCCCCCTTAAACATTTTCTATCTGTAAAGGGAGAAACACTTTTCAGCGCTGCGAATTCAATTTAATGCGAGCTTTAAAGCATTTTCAATTGCTTTAGCTAGTCGTGGGCATGGTAAAGAGTCTAGATAGTCGCACAACAGATACCCTGTATACATAGCATACAGTTGAGTTGGTTAAATTTTCAAGCAAAGTTAGTTGTATATGCAATTTTAGCTTGAAATGTTATGTTATTTAAATTATATACCTTTGAATTTATAGGGTATAACTAGTCGGCTATTACAAACTATTACCATATTTTATACATATATTTTATGTATATTATAATTATGCACATATATTTATTGCATTAGTCGGTTGAACTACATAATGCCACTGGATATATGCGCATTGTTGTTGCTGCCGTTCTTGTTATTGTTTTTTTTTTTGTGGCCTTAAAACGTTTTAAATTTAAATGCATTTCAATTTGTGGCTGGAACGAGAATATATATACATATATGTATATATATGTATATGTGTGCGTGTGTGTGTATATGCGTATGTGAAATTTTATAATTGCTTTAAGGCACCATAAAAAATAAACCAGGAAAATGTTTGTATTTGATGCAAATTTAATTTGCGCATTTTCCTGCCCAATGCAATTTGTGTTTATATGGCGAATCAGCTATATATATATACAATATGCACACATATATATATCTATGCATGTGTGTGTATGTTTATAGAGTGTTAATAATTGTAACGTTAGCCAAATTAATTTACCAAAGTCAATGAGAAGCGCATAGAGCGACGCAGATACTTTACATCTGCAGCTATAGATACTTTTGTAGCTGTTGTTGTTGTTGCTTGTTGTTGCTGTGGCAACTATTTAAGGCGCGCTTTGTCTTTGGCTGTGTGCCACGCCCACAACACGTTTGACAAAGGCGGCGCAGACATAATGGCCAAAGCATTAAGGTTGATAGAGCTACAAAAGATGCCAAAGATACAAAGATACAAAGATACAGATACGAAGATACTTAATGTGGGAGATAGAGAGAAAATGAGTAGAGAAAAAGACAGAGGAAGAGAGAAACACAGGAAGAGGAGGACAGATAGTGGAAGATAGATTGTAAGATAGAGATAGATAGTGGTAAAGAGAGAGAGAGAGAATGAGAGAGAATAAGAGAAAGAGCGAAAGAAAGAGATGGAGCATATAGATAGATGCCTTTGTGTCATTGAAATTGACAAAATAATCACAGCGACATGCAGCAGGCAGGCAGCCCTCTTGTCAGATGCAGCTACAACATGCCGCTTACAACAGTTGCAGCAGCAGCAACAACAACTGCAGCAACAACAACATCGACAGCAACAACATGTCTAACAACAACAAGCGACACACATATTTTCCCGCCTAAACGTACAAAAACGGCAGCAACAATAGTTGCCATAACAGCAGCAGCAGCAACTGTTGCTAGCATTACAATAGCAGCAGCAGAATCAGCAGCAACAACAGTAGCAACAAGAACAACAGCAGCAACATTAATAGCTACAGCAACAACAGCAAACTGCTAGAACAGCAACAGCAACAGTAGCAACATCAATAACAACAGCAGCAACATAAGCAATCGCAATACGAGCAACAACAACAACAACAACAGCAGCAGCAGCAGCAACATGCGCAAAAAAAAACAGCACACACAAGCTTTGCAACATTTTCTCATGCGCACGTTTGTGGCATGCAACAGCAACATTCCACCATTGGCAACATTTTGTGATGCTGTTGTAGGCAGCGAGAAACATGCTGCTGCTGTTGCTGCCGTCTCTGTTGCTGTTGTTGCTGACGTAGTTGTTGCTGCTGTCGGTAAAGCAAAGCTTCGGCTGTGACTTCGTGTGTTGCTGCTGCTGCTGCTTCGTGTGCTGCTGCTGCCGTCGTCGCTGTTGCTGCTGCTGCTGTTGCTGCTGTGGTTGTTGTTGGTTTCATTACATTTTCCGTGCGATTTTTCAGCGTGTTTTGGCGAAAAGCTGCAACAGCAAACAGTTTGAGGTTTGCCTTCAGTCTGCGTTTCGTTGTCGTTGGCGTCGGGTCGCAGTCGAAGTCGCAGTAGCAGACGTCGTTGCCACAGCAAATCGAGAGTGATTGCCACAAATTGCCGGCTGATCCTGCCGCATGCCGCATGCCGCATGCCGCGTGACTTTTGAAGTGTGTGGCAGAAAAAACAAAAACAAACGCAAATAAAAAAAACGTCTTAAAAGCAATAAAATAAAAAACAAAATCAAAAGCTCAAGCTACAACGACAGCCCCCACATTGTTGCCTCCCACTCAGGCGGAAGTTGTATTTGGTGCGCGCCATTGTTGTTGCGCGCCCGTTTGCCATTTCCGGCTGCAGCGGAAGTGTGTTATTAGTGTGCGCTAACGCCAACATTTTCGTTGTATTTACTTAAATGAAATTAATGCAGATTTATGGCCTAAGAGCAGCATGCGATGATCTTGCCATATAGCAACAGCTACTACTGCCTCAGATATATATATTCATAAATTTTATGTGTGTTTCTCTCTCTGTGTGTTAGTGTGTGTGTCTAGAAAAAAAGTTTTAATTGAAGCGCAACTTCTGCTTTAACTAGCAACGTAACGTGTCGTGCATCAAATAAATCAACGTTATGCTAATTGAATTATCGCAGCCAACTTCACAAAGTCACTGCCGCTGCTAGACAAAGACAGCAACAACAACGACAAGAAGGGGAAGAAAGGTAGACAAAGAGTTAAAGCACTGTTGATAAAGGTTTGTCAATTATCAAATAATTTTGTGCTTTTTTTTTGCCTTGCTTTACAAATGCTTTAATTTATGCATAAAGTTTTCAACTTTTTTCTGTTTAACACTTAACTAAAGAGCTTTAACGCTCAGCGTGAAGTTTGATTAATGATATTTGTTTAAATTTAACTAAATTTATTGCTAATTTGTGGGTTTTTTTTTAACACTTGAGCAATGGTGTTTTTTATTTTCGCGAAAAGTAAAAGTTGTTTTACTTCTACATGACATAAACGACATAGAAATTTATTCTTAAGCCATGAAGAGCTCAAGCATGCTGCAGTCGAGCATGCCCCTTGAGTTTCGGTAGATTTTTGGGGTATCCAACTGACAGTATGGATATCCATAAAGTTTAGAGGAAGAAGCTTGTCTCAATTTCTTTATAATGAAAATACAATTTTGGTAAAATCTAATTTTGGTTTTAAAATCCCAGTTCAATGTACTCATATATCATTTAAAGATGAAGCCTATATCATTTACAACGTTTTTTTCTGTAATGCGGAAACTTTAACAATTTATATTTGAGGGCCGCATTAAATTCAATAACATTTAAAGCGCATAAATAACATTCCGCTTCATGCTATATGTAGGGCTCAATAACTTTGCTGTAACAGGCTCAGCAACCCCCTTATCCGTTGGCTTCCTTTGCTGTTACTGAAGGGTCGCAGTACCGCAGGCTGTCTGTCGACCTGTCGGTCTGTCAATGTCATTTCAATGATTAAAACTTCAACGTAAATAAAAGCGTAAAGCAGGACTAACCGGAGCATGGACTCAACGGATACTCCATGTTTTCCCGTGGCACCCACAAAGACAGTTGCTACCTTTTTGCCTTTTATGTTCAGCACCCCAAAGTGTGTGTGTTACAGGGTATAATAGGTTTGAGAAGCAGAAGCTGCTGATCAGCAGCTCTCATTAAATGTAGGGTACCAGAATATTCATTCTCCATGTTCTAACTAATAGATCTCGGGCTCCGATACAGCTATAAGGTTAATATATTCTTAGATATACTTGTGCATATGCCAGATTTATTCACAATTTAGAAATATAAACTACCCTCATTGGGTATACTTGTATACAACATAATTTGTTGTCGAGCACGCACGACTGTTGCGCCATGTGTTTGAAAATATAAACATTTTTCTCTGAGTTGCGTATTTTTTTCTTTATATGCCAAGTTTTTTCTATTTGTTCATTCATTTTTTTTAATGTTTTGTTCATCCTTTGCCCCACTCTCTAAAAATGGCCGCAAGTTGGCTTTGTTTTCCTTTTGGCCGTAATAAATTTTTAATTTGGCTTAATTGAAAATGGCAACGGTTCTCTGCCGGCTGTTGCGCTGCTGCAGCCCTACCCCATTCCCCTTTTGGCGGGATCTGCGGGGACTTATTGGAAAAGTATCTTCTCAGCTAAATTTCATATTTACAAAAGGGCGCAGCAGCGACGCCAGCAGCGACTGCGACGTCGACGTCCACGTGAAATTGCCTGGAGCCGACTTTGTTGTTGTGTTCCAGACTGGAGCCGGAACTGACAGTGGAGCACGTGAGTTTGTGCCCTGTGGGACTTGGACAATGTTGGCCCACTGTCTGAGCCGCTGTCTATCCGACTGTCTGTCAGTAACAGGGCACTTGAGCGAGAAAGAGAGACAGGGAGAGAAAGAGAGAAAGAGGGCAGGCGAGCGAGTGCGCTGCAGTCGAGTGCGACGAGGTGTTAAAAGCTGTTCACATATTTATTTAGCTGTCTCTGCCATATATAGGCAAACATTTAAACAGCGTGAAGAACGCTGTATGGTTACTGACGGTGTGAGTGAGTGTGATCTGGAAGGGGGGGCTGGAGAAGGAGAAGGAGAGGGTGTTTAGTGTTAGCATCAGCAGCAGCAGCAGTTGCAGTTGGCAGTTTGCAGCATGGCCATAAAAATGGGTCACATTCTTGTCTCATGAATGAACATACAGTTTTGTGGCGCCTAAACAACAACAAATAACCAACTAACAACAGCAACAAAAACATGAACAGCAACAACAGTAACAACAACAACAACAACAACAACAACAACAACCTTAACTAACCCAAAGAACAACAACATCAACAGGGAAAGCATATAGAAGACTCAGCGTCAGCTTCTTGCACAAATTGCCTTATGCTCTGCACTCTTCACACTGCAGCGGCTCAAGCGAAATGTTGTGCACTGTGTCATAAGCACAAATGTATAACACACACGCATACACATGCAAAAGCTAGCTGCTATTGTTACAGTGTGCACTGTGGCAAACGAGAGTTTAATTGCGCGTTATAAGTGTCAAGTGTTGAAGCAAGCGTCAAAAGAAAGACAAGGCAAAAGTAAAAGAGAGCGTGTGAGCGCAAAGAGTGAGAGCGAGCGGAGAGCGGAGAGCGAAGAGAGAGCGGTTTAGCGCGTAAAACTTTTCACAGCACAAATCAGCTGCTTTTGTATAGCTGCCATAATTATGGTAGATTATAGCGAAGAGTTCAAAATGCCAGCTTATTTACCTTTTTATGTATGCAAATTACTTAGCAAATTACTTAGCACTTCTTCAAGCAAGTAAATTTTTAGCTGCATTTTTGTATTTTGTTTATTTTAAATGCATTCTGGCAGCGCTCTTGCGTAATTTAACATATTACAACCATATTAGGTCTGGCAACGCCGCGCACTTTGACCTGTGCTTAGGCTGGCAACGTCTTAAGAATTTGATCAGGATGACAGTGTTGCCATATCGCCAAATGCTTTGTTTACACTTTGCAGGCAATGAAAAATTTGAAAATGTAATAAGCCCGCCAGCGTTGCCACTGCAACGAATGTTTTGCTTAAAATTTGAATGCAGTATAAAAATTTAAAAGAAATATGTACCAAAAATTTAATTTATTTAAGCCTATTACATATAAATCTTTGCCTATACCTTAGTCAATTGTCAATAGTATTTAGACGAGTTTAAAGTCATCTGTTGCCCATAGTGCAGCTTGATCCTCCCCTTAGCCTCTGCCCATATATAGGGCCACTTGGCTCGTTAACATTTTTCCCACAGGCTTGTTGTTGTTGTTGTTGCTGTTGTTTTTATTGTTGTAGCGCCTGTGGCTTGGGCCTGCATCTTATTTATTGCATATAAAACGACACCTCGCAGTGTTGCCCCTCATCTCCCACTCTCTGTCTCTGTCTCACTCCCTGTCTCATTGCCTCAGACTGTGGCAAATGACGTCGTCAACGTCGCTCGTGCAACGTTTTGGCATAAATTAAAGAAGGCCACTTTGTTTGTATATATATATATATGAGTGTGTTTGCTTGTGTGTGTATGTGTGTGTGTGTATGTGTGCATGCCTTTATGTGTATGCACTGCTATTGTCCAGTTGTGTGCTTGTTGGAGCAGGAGAGGTTAGTTTTGTGGGCTATTTCCTTGGCTGCCGGTGGCTGCTTCTGTGTTTGCCTTTGCATTTTGTCACACGTTGCTGAAAGCGACGCCAATTTGTCTGAAATGTTTTGAATTCAAAACGAGGCTAAAGCACAAGCTAATGGCCAAAGGGAAGAGAGAGGTATAGTTACACTGAAAGAGAGAAAGAGTGAGAGAGATGGGGATAGGGAGCAGCTATCTAGATGGTAACTTGCTTTCAGCTGCACGTGCTTTATATGCGGATGTGGCTCTGGCTAGAGTTCTAGCTCTGCCTCTGCCTCTGCCTCTCCCTCTGCCTCTGGCTCTGGCTATGGCTTTGCTTCTGCTTTTGCCTTTGCCTTAGCCACTGCCTCTGCCTCTAGCCCCGCCTCTGCCTTTGCCACTTCCCTCTCACTGTGGCTATGACGTACGTGTGGCACATGTTTAACTCACAATTTTTGTGCTTTCAGCCGCATGCAGCTATTATGCAGTGTGTCTCTAGCTGCTTACCCCAACTCCAGCTATATTCCTTCTTCTAGTTTTTCTTCCTTTCAGTGTAGGTGTGCACGCTCTCTCTGTCTTTCTATTCCTCTCTCCCTGTAACAGTTCGTTTGGCAAGTCTATCAAATGACCTGACTGCCACATCAAGCATGGACAACGGCCTGCCCAGTGCTGTCACGCCCCGCCCTTTGCCGCCCTTTTCTAACAGGGCAGCGCGTGTGAATTGTGTGGCTGTAAACTTGGTCAATTTTCTTAGCTTTGCTTTGCTTTGCTTTTTCTTTTGGTTTTTTTTTTTGTTTTTTGGACACTCGTTACCCATATTGTGTTGCAACAGGCAACTGAAAGCAAAACACCTGCTGCAGATGCCACACAGCACACACACACACACACACAAACATACAGACATACGTAAGTGTGCACAGCATGATCTTATCGCACCCAAAAAAAAAAAAAAAAAAAATAGTTATATGGCTAAAAGAATCTCCACGCAGAAGAGCGACTGCCGTGCTACACGTATACTGCGCCTACATCAGCGCTTGCAGCCATACACTGCAACAAATAACGTGGCACATTTTCTCTAAAACAAATTAGATGATTAAAAATAAATTTAAATAGAGTGAAAAATATGAATTAAATTATATGTAACTTAATTAATTCAATTAAATTAATAAAAATTTATTGAATTAGATTATTAAAATTTGCACACCCTTCAAAGCTTAGAGCTGTGCGTTGTTTTCTCCAAGTGTCATAGCACGCAGTACTTTGACAGCCAGCTGTACGCGGATCAGTGAATGGCAAACCTAAAGCTCTAATTGAGACCTAACTGAAAATTCTCACTTATGCAGTCTGCCAAAAAGCTTCCCGGAGAAAAGCTCAAAGGTTTTTTGCTATAAAATTTGTGAATACTTGAATTTTATATGTAGTTGAAGTTTTATGAATTCAGTATATTTTGTGAAATGAATTTTGTGAATGTATAATATTTTTAAATTATTTCTTTCGGTGTAAAACTGTGCGCGTTTGTGTTGCTGTGCTGCCAGCTGCTGTTGCCTTGGCCTTGGGTCTTACCTGCTATGGCTAAGGCTCAGACTCTGGCTCTGGCTCTGGCACTGACTGCAGATTGAGACCAAGACTCTGAATTTTGTGACTTTGGCCTGCTGTTGTCTGTTGGCCATTTATTTACATACACACACACATAATTTGACTATGTGTGCGAGTGGCAAGTCAAGGGCCGCAGCTCGCCTTATTGTCTGGCTGCGCTGCCTGCGGTAGTGCTAGCGTGCGTGCGAGCAGGACAGCCACATTTGCTAGCCTGCTAATTTCACCTTTTCACAAGATTTCGCGTGGCTCCCTTTTATTTTTATCCTCTTTCATTTTCTGTGCCTTTTTTGCGTTTTTTGTTGATGCGAGTTGAGCTTCAATTTGTGTGTGGGTTGCAGCTCAAACGATATCTTGTTGACTACACTACATTATAGTTGGATTTATTAACTAAGTGAGTGTGTAAGTAAATCACTAAGTATTCATATTATTTTTTTGTTTTTCTTTTGTTTCCTATGCCCTGTGTTTGTGTGTGACAAAGCTCTAATTGGTATACGTATATGAATTGTAGAGCTTGCAAAGCTGCTTGCTCTATATCTAATATTGTAGCTAACAAAAGCTGAGAGCTAGGAAATGAAGTTGCAATTGCTCTTCAAATTAGTTCAAAATTTCGATTCTCATTGCAAATTGTAAAGCGTATTTACACTTCGTTGTGATTTTTGCCTTCGCTTGATATTTTGGATGCTCTTGGCTTTGGCTTTGGCTTGTGGGAGGCTCATGAAAAATTGAGCAAGTGCCGCACTTGCAATTTCAACAGCTCATCTGCCGCTGCGCAAAACAATTTCAGCTCTGTGGCAGCAACAGCAGCAGCAGCAGCAGCAGCATCATCATTGGGGCAACAACACACACACTGAGGCATTGCAATGCTTGAAATGTTGTTTTACTTTTATTTAGCTTCTTCTTGTTTTTGGCTTATTTTTAGTGCTCTCCTTTGCAGCTCTCTGTGAATTCTCAACTGTTGAGTGCTTAATTTTTAGCTGCTATCAAAATACCAAAAAAAAAAATAAAATAAAATAAAAAAAATAAAAAAAATACTATAGCAGCTGCATTTACTTAGTTTAATGTTTTGTGCAGCCGTAATATATATTTTATGGCTAAGAGAGACTGACTTAGACTTGTTTTAGTCTCTTACTAAGAGTTCAAGTTGAGCTACGCGAAGCGAACGCAGAATTAGAACTTTGAACTGTTTTATTTTGCTATCACTCTGCTCTTTAAGCTTTTAGTGTTGGTTAATGCCGTTCGTTTTTCCATTATTAAAGTTTTGCCTTTTCTAGCACTGAGCTTCTGCTCATATGAGTTGCAGTTTAAAGCGCTGTCATTTGCATGAAGACTCAAAAAAAAATATATATATCAAATCATCAGGCAATTCAATTATCTCTGCCCTCTCTCTTAGACATTCTCAGTCTTTCCCTCTCTCTCTCTCTCATTTTCATTCTCTTTCGCACTGCCTGTAAGCAATGTCAATGACCAGCTGCAGCTTCTACCAGGCGCAGCAGCTGCCAGTTGTAGCGCTGGCAAGTGCAAACACTATGTGTGTGAGTGTTGTGTGTGTGTGTGTGCACAGATAAGGCAGCAGCCGTAAGCTTTTTTAACCGGGCGTGGCAGGTGGCATATGCAACTGATGTGCACCTTTTATGCGGGCGCATAGCACAGCTCAACCCCAGCTCCAGCTTCAGGCCCAGCACCCCCACCCGCGGCACCCACTGCTGCTGCTGCTGCTGCTGCTGCTGCTGCTGCTGCTGCTGCGCCTGCAACATGCAACCTGCAGTTGACAGTCTTTTGCACTTGCCTCGCTTTGTTGCAACCAAAGCAAAAGAAGCAAAATACAAAAAAAAAAAACATGCAACATAGAAAACAATTCATAGATTTCCGTTTTGCAGCTCTTACGAAACAATGGAATTTTCATGTTGCAACAACAACAACATCAACTACAGCAACAACAACAAGTGGGTCTTTCAACCTATAGAACTTAAGTGCAATTTCAGTTTATTTTGTTTTCCCCTCGCTATAAATTTTAAGTGAAAAACAAAATGAAAACCGGGATAAATATATAGAGATAGAGCCCGAAAGTGCCCGGGGCCTATCAGTAGAAACAATTTACCGCTTTCAACTTAATGGCATTGGAATGTTTGGGATGATATCGAAAAACATATTTCTCAGATAAGAATAATGAAAAGAAAAACGAAACGTTTGTCCTTTGGGTGTATAAATACCCTCAACTTTGAACCAATGGGTCACAGTGCAATTGTGCAACTGCAACTATTAAGATGGTAAGCTATAGTTGTGCAGCCATATGAACCTCAACCTTACTTTTGCTTCTATGTCGACTACAGCTACGTTTTGTGGTGCTACTGCTTCTGGTGCTTACTGCCCAGGCGAATTCTATACGCAAGTCAAGGGATACGGAGGATTTGGATCTGGCTGAGCAGCCCAAGGAGGAGGCGCCGCCTGTGCATGAGCTACAACCCAAGCCTGTGGAGGCCAAACCCAGATTGCCCAATGTGGTGGCCAAGGAAGAAACCGATGCAGTTGCAGCTGCTGCTGCAGCTGTAGAGCGGCTTAAGGAGAAGGTGCAGCAGCTAAAACCAAAGCCGGTGCAGCTGGAAGCCGCTGGTACGCCCCAGAAGAAAGTACATACCAAGTTGCCCGTCAAAGATCTGCCCCAGGTGGATAAAGTAAAGCCAGACGAAAAGACACAGGTAGAGGAAAAAGCGAAGCCTGAGGAAACCTTAAAGCCAGTGGAAACCTTAAAACCAGTGGAAACTTTGAAGCCCGTACAAACCCTGAAGCCAGTGGAAACATTTAAGCCAGTGGAAACCTTGAAGCCAGTAGAAACCCTGAAGCCAGTAGAAACCTCGAAGCCAGTGGAAACGCTGAAGCCAGTCGATAAAGTAAAGCCGGTGGAGAAATTGAAGATTAAGCAGAAGCTTAAACCTGAGGAGCAATTGAAGCCCGTCAAGAAATTAAAGCCATCGGAAGTTTCGGAAGACAGGGAGCACAAAGAAGACAAGGAAGATTACGCTACCGTAGATTCCACGGCGGAGGTAGTAGCTACGCAGAGCGACGATAACGATGATACTGATACCGACACTGATGCAGCACCCACCAAACTGGAGGGAAGCGACAATCAGGTGCGAGAGCAGGCACATCCCGAGGGCCGCATCAAATTGGGTCACCCGGATGAGTTTTACATTATCGATTATGGCACGACTGGCGGTGTAGGTACTGGTAGCACCACGATAAGGCCCACAGGTGTCACGCATAAGCACGTACACTCCCATGAGCATCACTACTACAAGCCACCTCTATTCCCCTTCCATCATCCACCGCCTTTTGTGAGCTTCTATCCAGATGGTACTGGATCAGGTTCAGGTTCCGGCAACAAGTACTCCCATTCGTATTATGGCGGCGGCAATAAGGGTGGCGGTAGCGGTGGTAGCAATGGTAACGGCAACTATCACTACAACAAACACGGTTCATCCGGCTCCGGCTCGGGTTCCGGCTCCCATCAAGTCTATCTCCCGCTTCCACTGCTGCCCATACCATTCTTCAAGCCGCATAGCGGCAGCTCAGCAGGCTCCAACAGTCACAAGTACGGTGGCAGTTCTGGTAGCGGCAACAAGTACAATACGACATATATTAAGGAGGAGGAGGAGTATCTGTACAACTACAAGCCATATAACTACTACTCGGGTGGCTACCCGCCATTCTATGTGAAGGAACGTGGGTTTCCGCCTGGCACAGAGACGGCACCAGGCAATCAGCCTGGCCTCATACTCATCGGACACATTTTCCTGCACGTCAAATCGCAACCAGGCACGCACAGCTTTGTCCCACGCCCAGACGGCTCCAAGACCAAGCCGACTGAGGAGCAGCAGGAGAAGCCGCTGCAACAGCCTCATCCAGAGAAACAGCAGCCCGAACAGCAGGTACAGCACGAGCAGGACGCTACCTCCGCAGCTGAACCTAATATTAAGATCGAGGAGCCCTTCGAGAATTCTCAGCTGCTGCTGCAGCCCGTCGTTTATCCTCCGAGGCCGGAGCAAAAGGTCGAGGGTAGCTTCAATCCGCATCAAATCAATGAACTCTATAGAAGCCTGCACGTTGTGCACCCCGCCACGCAGCAGCGTTCCTCCGCTGAGACCGATGAAGACAGCGCAGTGCTATTTGCCGTGGAGATTCCAAAGCCAATCTATCGTTTCTTCAAGTCGGTCTTTGGGGTGTTCTCCTACTAATAATACCTGACGTGGAATAGTTGTAAGGATAGCAAGTATTACACCAGCTGATCTGGAGGCATTTGGAAAGGACAATATCAACAACAACAACAACAACAACTCGAATGAATGGCAGCATCCTATACGTAGCTCTTAATTAGTTTTAAAATTGCGCGCATCGAATAAAAAACTCTTCCCTATAAATACAATGTGTATAACTAAGTATAGAGGGCTTATATAGGACGAAAAACGGGGTAAAGATATTACAATTTCGTTTTATATGCAATTCTGTATGCTGCTCTGCATATTTGCTTACATATTTGGCAACGATTTCATTTATTTTCGGTGTATTACATAAATTTGGCCATGAAAAAAGAACAAACAGGTAACATTTTAATCAAAAACTGAATGCACAAATATCTGCCATTATGCAAAATCATATTCCAAACGCAAATTGAACCCTTTAACTCCCATTTCAAGCCCATTCCTTGCGCTGATCTGTTGCCGCTACAGTTGGGCGGTTGTTGTTTTTTTTGAGGTTATGTTGAGTATGAGTCTCTTCTTGTTGGCATTTCCCATTTTAATGAATACATAATTAGTCTTTTTTCACTGTAAGAGAGAAAAAGATAGAAAGAGAGAGAAAACACACATGCCATCCACTCATACATGCCACCCTCTTATGCAGCTGCCTCAAATCTTTTGCTGCATATGAATGAATTTTGCATGCGCCATGCAACAGCACGTATCAGTTCATTCACTGTGGGTGTGAGTGTGAGTGTGTTGTTTATGCATGAGTGTATGTATATGAGTATTCGTGCGTGTGTGTGTGTGTGTGTGTGTCTTTCTGTGTTATCTACGTCCAGCTATATGAACTCTTAGCCTGGCTTATTGGTGCTCATTGCCAGAGTTCTACCTACAATATTGAGTAGAACCCCTTAAGCTCCACAAATACTCTCTCTCTCTCTCTCTCTCTCTCTCTCTATCTCTCTCTATCTCTTTCTCTCTCACTCTCTCCTTCTCTGTCTCATAATTGCCCGGATTACTGCGTTTGGCTCATAAAGTTCGTCGAGTTGTGAGTTCCTCTGTTTGCATTTCACTTCACTTTGAGTGGGGTCTAGGCTGAAGGCGGCGGCGGTAGTTGGGTAGTTGTGGGGGCGTGGCATGAACAGGTAAAATTGCTATTTGCTGATAGCGTTTATTTAATATTTAATTGATTTTATGCCCAAGCGATTTTTCCATTAGCCGCGCACACAAAATGCCCTCCCACTCGGATAACCAAAGCCGAACCCGAACCCCAACCGAAAATCCAATCCAATCCAATCAGAATCTATCGATAGCAGCAAGTGCTTCAGCAATGCCACACAATGCGGCACATTGTTGTGCATATGTGTATGTGTGTGTGTGTGTGCGTGCATGTGTGAGTCTGGCACAGGATAATCTGATAATATTGTTGCTGCCACATAATTAATGCAACTATTTTAGGCCGCAACATTGCGATAATTTTACAGTAGATAACTGAAAAGCTCTTTAAAGCACTTCATGATACGTATGTATGTTTATAAACTGTTAGATAATCCAGGCTCTACGCTCTATGTAATGGCCTGTAAAATATCTAATTAAGTACATAAATATATGCCCTACATATAAAGTGTATATATAAACTAATATATACCCTGTAAACATTAGCTTAAACTGATTTAAATTCTATTTTAAATATCCTAAGGGAAAATCTATCTAAATCATATGGTGTACCGCACTTAGTATACCCTATAAAAGGTTTCGTAGTATATGAAATAAATTCTTTGAAGTGCTGCCTAATATACCCCTTTTAATACTCAATTTAATAATAGGTAATATGTCCTAAAAACAGACCTGTATATTTCAATAAAACTTCACTGAATACTCTATGGAATAATCTATTAAAAACGATCTAGTATATACGTTCTATTGTACAGCATAATAGTCACTATATTATACCCTGTTAAATACTCTATAATCTGCAGCAAACTGTGCATAGAGTAATCCCTGAAATGCTATATATAAAGCCTTTAATTCCTATAAAGTGCCATACGCAGGCATTAAATGAGCGGAATGAAGATGAGGAAGGACTGTAAGTTGTGGAGGTAGGGAGAGTGTAGATTGAGCGAATGAACTACACGCCGCAGCGTGTGGCACTTGACCGCATGAACCACTAAATAAACATCAACATCAACCACCACCACAACAACAACACTAGCAACAACAACAACAGCTGAAACAACTTTTGTGCTGCTTTTTACTACAAATATATTGCGGCGTGTGCCACATGACGTATACGCAATGTTGCACGCTCGTAATCCTTTCGACTGCTGCCACACAAAACTTTAAAGCGTCAGAAGAGAAAAAAATGAAAAATAGGGAATGTAGGAAAATAGGAAAAGTGAGGTGGGGGAGGATGGGTGAAATTTTTGAAGGCAGCAAAAGTTTATTACCCAAAGGATATACAGCGGAAGCAGGCCATAAATATATCATGAAATCAAACAACTTGCCACAAACTTTTGTTGCTACAAGCAGCAGCAACAACAACAACTGCTACAGCTTGAGTCTGAGTTCTTTTGACAGAGTGTGTGCTGCTTTTGATTGCTGCGTATATCCTTGCGACACGCCCCGTGCCGCTTGCCACTTGGCTGCCCCATGCGAATCTGCTCCTTTACGAATCAGTGGCTTGCGTGTAAACGTGCTGAGGCAACAACAGCAACAGCAGCAACAACAGCAGCAGCAACAGCAGCAACAACAAGCAGCTGAGTAATGCGCTTCCGTTTCCGGCTCTCAACATGGAGCACACAGCAGTGGCAGCAGCAGCATAGGTATTAATAGTGGCAGTGGCAGTTGTAGTGGCAACAGCAGCAGCAACAACGGCAGCAGCTGTGGTGACAGTGGCAGCAGCAACTGAGGCAGCAACGTGTGGCAGGCCGCCACAAAAACCCTGCACCCACTCAATTCAATAAAAGTTGTGTCCATTTAATTTAAAATTCTCGAGCTGCCACTGCCTACCGCAATGCCACTGCCACTCCTACTCGCACTCGTCCTCCTCCTCCCAATCCTACTCCCATTCTCTCAATATATACTTCTTTCTCTCTTTCGCTCTCTCTCTAGCACACTTTGTTCTCACTGTTTTCTCCTTTCTACTTCACTCCTCCTTTCTCTTTCCCTCTTCTGTGCTTTCTGGTCCCTTTTCGGCCAAATTAATGGTGTTAAAATTAGTGCCATAGACTAGACATTGCACACCTTTGCCGCAACTTGCCGCATGGCCAGCGTTGCCACCTTTTGCCAACTTTTATGCCACATATTTGGCCCACTTTTGCCTATTTATTTAGTTGTCACTTTGTGGAAATTAGTGTGCTCCCACTGGACCCAGCCTACGCTACATATAAACTTGTCTCCCCATCCTTCCCCTACTATCACACTTTTTACCTTCCAATCTCCCTTTTTGTCTCTCCTAACTTCCATTTCTTTGCTTTTACTGCCACAACTTTTTCTTCTCTGCGTTGCCACTTTTGCTGTTACTACTTTTCCTTTTGCCTTCCTTTTTCTATCTCCTTTACCCATGCTCCTTTAAAGCCTATGACACGTGTAACTGTAGCTTCTAAGTGGCTGACACCTTGACAAAAATTGTTCAAACTTTTGCCTTTTGCCCATTTGCAGTTTGAAGATTTAAGATCTTTAAAGTTTCTCACATTTGCTTAATTTTACCTTCTTTTTCTCACTCTCACTCTTTCTCTCTCTCTCTCTCTCTACTTGCAGCGCTCTCGGTTGGCTCGCAGCGTCGTTTTTTTGGTCTGCTACGTCCGACCAAGCGCAAGGATACAGGTGAGTGCAAAAGTATTCGCATGCCTAATGAAACCAATTACTGTAAGGGCTATTGTTTGAAAGAGAATGTGTTAGAGAGAGAGAGAGAGAAAGTGATAAAGGGGGAAGTGGAAGAAAGAGGGAGAGAGCAAGGCTAGACGGAGCGCAAACAAAGCCCCAATAAGCTGCAGGCGGGTAGCTGCATTCAATTACAAAAGGGTGAAAGGGAGAGAGAGGAAGAAACAGAAATGAGAAGGAAAAAAAGAGAAATAGAGAGAGAGAGAGGGAGAGATGGTGAAAGAGAGGGAGTGGAAAGGATGAGTTCTTTAGCTCCAGAGAGTGCCTCTATTTAAGGAATTATGTAATCTGTATAATAATCTAACTTATAATATCTTTTAAAATGATATAACTATCTAAAATCGGTTCATAAAACAGTTATAAAGTTAGAATAAATATATGACCTATGGTTGCCCTATATACCTTCTACTTCATCAATTTGAGTTCATCAAATACCCTATTGATTCGAACGTAACAACAAAATTTTGAGCACTCGATGTTAATGTGGCAATTTGTAGGCATATTTGACTTCCCCTACAGCGCCTCGCCGCCCACCCACACACACAGACATTGTGTGAGGCACAGACTGGCAGTTGAAGTCCCATAGAAAAGCCATTTAGCAAAATCAATAGATTTATTTCTGCCAGAGGGCGTAAAGAGAGAAACTAGGAGAGAGGTGGGTATAGGATGTGAATGTGGAACAGGAAGTAACAGGAAGGATGACTACGAATGGCATACAAATTGGGTTTGGCATGGACCAAGAGGACGAAAAGCTCAAAGATCTACAAATGCTAACAGCTTAAACTGCCCCGTCCCCACACCAACCCATACTCCTATGCCTGATGCTGTTCTTTTGATTATGTCTACAACTGTATATCATATACATCGTATATCTATATATATACCTATGCTATATGCTGTTGCTGCCTTTCTGCCTGTTTCCCTATTTGTTTCGCTTCTACCATTTTGGCTAGTTGTGTTTGCATTGGGGCTTAAAAAATAAGTTAATAACAGTTCCCAGTGTTACCACATAGTCAGCAGCTGTAGAAGAGGGTGCAGAGGGAAGAGAAGAGGCATAAACTCATCAGCCTTAACCTCAAACTCGGTGCCATTAAGCGCAGCTCATTTTAGACTCGATGGGATTAAGGCAGCTACACGTTTATGAAGCGGTAGATGAGGGAGGAGGCAGGTGGAGGAGGGATAAATATCATTACCGGCCTTAAACATCATTTAAATAGCCACAGTTACAGCTAAGCCCCGCTTGCTTGTCCGCTGGCGCCATGCCCTCCCGTTGTGGCAAACAGCACCAAACGAGGCATTCATCATCCGGTCGCCCTCCTCTGTATACACCTGCCACGCCTGTCGCCTGCAATTAAACGCAGCAGAGCGACACTCGACATAGCCAACTGACTGACTGTGCCACCCGCTGACCCACTTCCTCTGGCTACTGCTAACTGTAGCCTTGTGGCATAATCAATCCAAGTTATGCCAGCTCAGGCTGCAACTAATCCCTGCTCCAACTACGGCTACAACTCGAATAATGCCACTGCTGACACTTTAAATTGATTACCGGTCAGCAGCAGCTCCTGCCCCTTAACCTGCTCCTGCTTTTGTTCCCACTATAGCACCAAGTAAGAAGTGCATCAAATGGTGAGGCACTTACAGTAGCTGAACTGTCAATTAGCGGGTTCTTTCATGCGGAATGGCTAAATAAAGAGAAGAAGAAGTAACGGAGTGAAAGGAGAGGGGTTTCCTCAGCGCCCACCTTGTGATATAGAGAGTGAAATCGGCAACCCGCTGATTCTATATAATATAGTGCAATTAAAGAAACGAAAGGCTTATAATAAGCGTGCTCCTTGTATAATCAGTAATATACTGAGTGGTAGTAGAATTTACCTCTACTTTAAGTACCTTAATAAACACCCTTTATAAAGACCCTTTAAAATAAGCTTCAATTTCATTCCTCCGCCTATTATCATCAAACTATTATATAAATATTTCAAGAGTTTCTTCTCACACCTACAATATGAGACTTGAAATATGTCTATGTATATAATCCTATAATCCTATAATCCTAATCATCCTACGTACAAGTTTCCTAAAGGCTTTGCATTAAATTTCTACCGAATTTCACATTTCTTGTATACTTACGTACATTTACTTCTATTAAGTCTTTCTTTATGGCTCCCTCTTGCTCTGTTTTTCTGCCTCTGTTTCACTCTTTTTCTTTCCCTATCTCTCTCTGTCTCTTTTTCCCTTTCTCTGTATTTCTCTCGTCTAATAAAATTATGGGGTTTATACACCCAAAAATGATGCCCAAATACACTACTAACTGTTTTGTATGCGGATATTCGAAATTGTAGTACTTACATTTGCTGCCATTGCCTTTTGCTACTTTTAATTGTTCACTCAGAAAATATGCCAGGAGTTTCTTCTTATTTACCTTTTTTCTCCTGTTTTTTTGGGCAACTATTGAAGTGCTATGCAAATGTTTCAAGTACGCGTAAAGCTGACCGCAGTTGTAGCCAAAGTCTGCTAGAGGTCGCTTGCCTCATACAACACGCCCTCTGCCCACCAATTACAGCAATTCGACAGTACGAGAGAGAATAAGACAGAGGGAGTGGAAGAGAGGGGGGGGACTACAAATGCGATGCGGATTTCGATTTTGGCCAGAGCAGAACCACAAGGAGACAACTTCATAGTTGGCGAGGCATTGTTGATGCTGAAATTCTTATGCTGAGGATTGGCAGGGGCAGCTAAAGGAGAGGGGTAGCTGAGGCAAATGTTTGAGCTGATGGTGAGCCAGTGGTAGAGGCAGAGTCACCGTCTGAGTGAGGGTGATGGGTTAAGGAGAGGAGGAGACTGCATGATTGTCGACATGACTTCAACAATTTTGTAATTACTTTGAAGGCGCATGCAAATGCAGCTAAAGGAAGACTGTAAAGGAGAGAAAAAGCGAAAGATAAAGAGAGAGAGAACCAAGTTCAACAGGAATTGAAATTCGTTCTTTTTTTCGTTTGCTCCTTCTCTGTTTTTGGTAGAACTGGAATTTTATAATGAATCGGCAGCAATTTGGGCGGCAGTAGGAAACGTTTGAGTGTCTTTATTTCACAACCAGGCATCCCGCACATCAATGAACTCATCCTGCTCCTCCGCATAGTCACCCTCCCCGCTGTCATCCTGGTCATGGCGCGAGTAGTGATTGTACATGACATCGTGATGATGATGTGGCATGGGCGACAGTTTCCCACTCTCACACATGTGCTTGTCCTCGTACGTTATTTCGCCATGATCCATGCCATGGCCATTACTGTGATCCAACATGCCACTGTGACCCATTGCATAGTGACCTTGTTGCTTGTGGTCACCGCCTCCGCCTCCGCCTCCGCCTCCCTCATCGAAACCCACCAATTTGTAAACAGTTTGCTTGATGCCGCCTCCACTGGTGGGGACATGCAACACCTTGTAGACGGTGTGCGTGTGATGGTGCGTCTTTAGCTTGACAGGTACGTGTATGATGAGCCGCCGACTGTAGAGTCGACGTGCGTGGAGCAGCGCCGCCGACAGCAACAGCAGCAGCAGCAACATCAGGCAGCGATGGCAGGCGCTGAGTCGTTTGGCGGGCAGCTGTAAATGGGCGGAAATTGATTTAGATTTTTCTATAAAAAATCATTTAAATATGTTTAATGTATAGTTAATTTTAAGCTCAATTATTGGAAATTTTAAATTGCAATTGAAATCATAATATTTGCATCTCTAATTTTTCTGGAAATGCTGTGCTCTCACTGCTCATGAGCTGAGTGCTATAGAACTCATACTATTTTGCATACACTCCAGTTGTTGGGCTAGTTCAACACTTGCTATCACTGTCAGTTTCTTATCATTTAGCTTTTGCTTTTGATGCACTTTTTGTCACTTTCGCCACTCACTTGTATCATTTTGGCGTCTATTAAATTGATTTAGTGCGAAATCTTTTCACCACAATTTGCTTTAGCTTGCCACTGTTTGTGGCACGTACACGCTGCACACTGCTTGGGCGAGCCGCCAGCCCATGAGCTTTTATACGCCAGCGTTCAGAGGCAGCGAGCGAGCGAGGTTCAGTGCACCAATCGAACGTTGGATGTGGAATCGTAGCAGCATGTGGCGTCGATTGTCGATTGCAGTAGTTTGATGTGGCGCTCGGCTCGGCTGTGGCTGTGGCTGCAGCTTCCAATTCAAAATTCATTGCCTGCCACATTTGCATGCATCTAATTATTGGCAAGTTGTTGCCGCGCTTGTTGCAGCTATGATATTGTTGCTGCTCACTCGTGCGCTCCACTCGCTGAAGAAGCAGCAACAGTTGCAATATCAGCGGTAGCTCCATTTAATAAAAAAAGTGGCAACAATTTGCGCCACAGCTTCTGGCCTGAACTGCTTGCCGCGCCCAGCATAAGCCACCACTACTCCCCCAGCAGATTGGTGGCATGCAACAAACGTAACGGAAGTTAGCGCCAACAGGTAGTAACTACCTTAAAGTACCTAAACTCCGTTAAACCCAAATGCCAGCCATTGAAGCGCGAAACGCAAAGCACACAACATGCCACACATTTCAGTTTGAATCACATTCAAATCACGCCGCAATGATACATCATCATCATCATCATCATCTCATGTGGCAGCAGCTCAACTCGATTAATTATTAATTTATGCAACAGACAACGAAATGCGGAAACGACACAGTTTTCCATTCGAATAACCATTCGTTATCAAATTATCTACACATTTTAATTACGAACCGTTTACAGAAAGTCTAAACAGAGTTCAATTCACTTTCTTTCATATCTCTAACAGCTCAAATTTTGCTCAATTTGCCGGTGTTGGTCAGTCGGCTGCAGAAATGTTCGATTTCATATGCGTTAGCATTTTGTCACGGTGCCAACAGTGTTGCATAATTGGTGCTAAATATCGACCAATTTGCTCTTGCCTATCAATGGTGCTTGTAGACAAGATGGCGTACGCGCAGTGCAGCTGCTGATGTGACGTCACAAAGTACAAACACTTGGTGCCTGAGGCGCAGTAGCTGCTGAATTAAATTAATAACGAATGTAAATAAATTATAAAATTAAAATTTAATTTGATGTAACATTTGCAGATAAAACAGTAGTTGATTTAAATTAAACTAAAATATAATTTTGTAATATTATATGACATATACCCATGACTTTTTCAATCTGCAACCTCTCAACAAACTTCTAACCTTTGAACAAGCTTCTCTGTATGCGCTAGACACATATTAGTTTTATGTTCATTATTTATTTCTCTCATTTTCTCACTAGCGTACAACTAATGTAATAACAGTAAATGGAAATTTCCTTTTTGATTTTATCAACTAATGCCGTCAATCAGTCGCTCTCTGGGCTATAACTTCCACTTAAGCCCACAAACATACTGCGTTTTGTTTTTATGTGCATTTAATAACACTAACACACACACACACAAATACCTCTCTCTATTTCTCTCTCCCTCTCTCTCCACACCCACACACAAACTGTGTGCAGCCATAAAACTTGATATGCTCTGTATCCAGGCGCATCCTTTCACCTCACTCTCTCTCTCTCACTCTCTCTCACTCTCACTCTCTCTCTCTCTCTCTCCCTCTCTCTTTCTTTCCTTCCCTCTCACGCACTCACTGACTGTCTTCAAGTGTGGCCAGCTCTGTCTATGGCCATAATCCCAGCTAATGAAACGTGCTAGCCAAAAAAAAAGTTTGTTTTCGGCCCGGGCATAAAACTGCTGCAGTTGGGCAATAAGTAAGACCGGGCAAATGCGTTCATGAATTCTATAACTTTATGGGCAATGGAGCCACTCTAATTGTAGTAAAACATGCTCAGGCACTGGGCCCAGTGGGCGTGGCACTGGTGTGGGCGTGAGGGTTGTAGGTTAACCTGCCTCAATGCCAGAAATGTTTGCAAGGGCGTAGTTATAATTTTGATCAACTTTTATAAGCGGTGGGAGGCAGCATGTGGCATGTGGCATGTGGCGTGTACCATGTGCAGCATGTGGCAAGCTGCACGAGTTGTAAGTTGTTGTTGTCGTTGTAGCTAGCTGTAAGTTGTGGCCATTGTTGTTGTTGCCTGTGCCCAGCCATAAACTGCATGCGAAATTGCCAAAAAGCACACAGCGAAAATGGGATTGGGAGATGGAGAGAGAGAGAGGGAAAGAGAGCGAAACGGACAGCTAGCGAACAGGGGGGAGGTGCGGTAGCGTAGAGCTAAAGCCAAGCTAAAAGTTGCTCATTTGTAGCAGGAAGCAAAGTGTGAACAGCAAGGGAAACAGAGAAAGCGATGAAAAGAGAGAATGCACGAGAGAGAGAGAAAGAGAGAGAGGGAAAGAGAGAACGCAGACTGTGTAGAGGGCGTAGGTAGTTATATAGGCGTGGCGCGTTAGCCTATGCTGCCCATAAAACGAGGCGCTGACAAACAGCAGCAGCAGTAGGAGCAACGACAGCACCAAAAATCCAAGTAAAACGGCCTAAAAGCTAAACCCAAAAAGCTAAAGCTGTAGCCAAAAAGTTGCACAAACCCGCCGTAACCAGGCCGTAAATCCAGTCGCTGCGCAGCTTTTACTAGCAGCACACTAATACCATACTACGGCACAATCCAACCCCCACCGAAATCCAATCCCAACCCCCCACCTACAGTCAGGCACAGGCCTAAACACGGTCGCACACAAGCCCAGGACTAAGCAAACTCGTAAATTTGCGGAAATTACAACATGAAAGTCCCGGACTAGGACTACGGCTACAGCTACAACTAGGAATAGGACTAGGACTAGGAGTAGCAATACAACTACGACATGACTCTAAATTAAATAAAAATGCGCCGGAAACTGAGCAAAAGTGCAGGAGGAGATGTAGTAGTAGCCATGGTAGTGGAAGAGGAGAAGAGAGAGCAAGAGTAAGTGAGTTAAGCTGTAGGAGAGGGCAGCTAAAATGGTGGAAGAGGCGTTGTTGGTACTCCTTTGGGGGGGGTGTGGGCGTGGTCAAAAGTTTTTGTGCACCTGTTGGCCAAATTGTGGATGGCGCCAGCACAAGTTGCCGTTAATTAAAGCTATAACACGAGAAGCAGCTAAAACAAGAGAGAAAGAGAGAGAGAGAGAGAGGGAAAAGGGGGAGGGGCAAAAAGCACAGATTCACAGAGAGAAGAAATTTAGTTAGAAGGAAGAGAAGAAGGGACAGAGGAAGAGGGAGAAGTGGTAGAGAGCAGGAATTAGCAGACGTACGCTGAATGTGGCAGCAATTGAAGAAGAGTTGAGTAGAGCAGGAAGAAGACGAGAGTATAAAGAGTGTAGAGAATGAGGAGAGAGTGGAGAGAGTGAACAAGAGTTCTAGCCAAAAAGTTTTGGACTGCAGATTTATGCGAAACTAAAGCACTTGATGGCAAAGTAGTTGGCATTTAATGTCTGTATTATTGCCAACTTTTACTGCTCCTAACGAATGGGACACGCTCCACGCGCCGCTGAAGATGGAGCAGGCAATGCAGAGGGTGAGCAGGGGCAATAAGGAAAAATAAGGAATTTCAGGCGCAATTTGTCCAATGAATTGAAACAATTGATTTATACCGTAATAGACAATTTAAATTTAAACTAAATTAAAAGCAATAAAGCTCAAGTTGAGCTAAAGTTGTGTTACTTCTTGTGGTCGGCCAGGGTGTGCTCGCTCTCTTTTCTTTTCACTACATCCCACTCTTTTCATCACACTCTCTATCTCTCTCTCTCTCTCTGTCCTAGTCTCCCACTGTGTTTCTTTTTCTCTTCCCACATTTACTGAGTATATCAAAGCCAGGCAACACAGAGCAGGCCCCGCAGCAACAGCTTCATCTCGACCAAATCTCAGCCAGCGCTGTGAATTGCCAAGACGTGAAGTTGGCCTCGCTTAAGCGAGCTGCACATCAGCTGCCCATCAAAGCCACCTGCTTGGCCTGGGCCCACCCAACCGCTGTGGCTATGGAGAAGGCAGATGACGGAGAGTGAAAGACAGAGAGAGAGAGAGAGAGAGATAGAGAGAGAGAGACACTCTCTGCAGCGTGTGCCTTTTGGCTGCTAACGAGATGTTGGGCAATAAATTTCGATTACATAATTTGTAAATTGTTATAACCCGGCGAAATTACCATGAAATCTTTCACAAAGCATTATAAAATCTGCCACTTAAAGAGCAACCCAACTACCAAGGCCACCTCCCCCTCTATTCATTCTTCTCTCTCCACGCACATACACAGACAACCTACCCCCCCCCCCTTGTAGTCACTGCATTCCCACGCCTTTGGGT
>JBANCZ010000292.1:0-43135 GCA_037040025.1 Sphaerogastrella javana | reverse complement strand
TCGGAGGAGCTTGCGAACCTGCAGCAAATCATCCAGAGTCAAGCCCTGGTGACGCGGATGAATCTGGAGTCCGTGACAGAACTGGAAGCTAACCTTCTTAGTCTGCGCAGGGCACAGCAACGTACACAGAAGGAATTGCAAGAACTATACAAGGAGGATCCTGATGTTAAGAACTATCTTGATATGCCTGTGCCTGATAGCCTTCGTAGGGTGCTCGAAGGACGTTAGGCCAGGAGGTACTCCGGATCTTTCTCTGTTGCGTTATGAAGCCCCCAGGGAGACTCCGCAATACCCTACTACCAAGGACATAGTGGATGACCTCCCAGTCACTCGACTGGAAAGAAACCAATATGCTGAGCAACTTCGTATCCTGATAGAATGGGTACGTAAATACTTTAACCTAGGAGATAGCGATGGCAGCTCTCGATAACTTGCTTGGCCTGGCTGATATCTACAGCAAGGTCAAGGGTAGCTCTTCCAAGACTACCACCACAGGAGGTAGCTCCTCCACCCAACAAACCCATCTGAACCAAGAAGCTATGGATCGTATGGTTCAGCAGATGCTTTCTCAGACAGGCGGAGTTAAGGATATCGCTGGTGCTGCTCGCGGTGCTGGCTTGTACAACTCCACCACTGAGAATCAGCTGCTGAACGATCTGTTTGCTCGCACCAGCGGGGAAGTGGCCCGTATTACCAGCCCCACCACGCAGGACACTACTAGCAGCCAGACCTCTATTACTGAGATTCCCGGTATGAGTCTCAGTGGCCTTGCAGCTCCTTTGGCTATGGCAGCTCTCGGTGGCCCAGTAGCCGGTGGACTTGTTCGTGGTGTTGGCAGTTTGCTCGGCTTGGGTAACTCAGCCAGCACGGGTGCCGGTTTGGAAAGTTTCATGCCAGCTGCCGGTGATTCCATCGGACAGCTTCTCAGTGGACTTAGCGGCAACTCCCTTGATCCTATTGGGGATCTTATTGCGTCGGCTGGGCCTTCTGGAGTTATCGGAGATACTGCCCCAATGCTGGACGTTGGTGCTCCAGGACTCATTGGAGGTATTGGTAATATCCTCTCAGGCCTGTTCGGAGGTAATGACGAAGCTGTTGGGCAAGGTGTTGGCATGGCAGCTATGGCTCCTCTGCTGTCACTCATCCCTGGCGGTGCTTTCTTGGCGCCTATCTTCAGCGTAATTTCCGGCAGTGGCTCCGTAGTGTGTACCGCACTCACAGAACTGGGTCTGCTGGACGCTAAACAGTACGCTGCTGGCAGCGAGTATCTCAAGTCGCTGCATCCGGCTACGATTCGTGGCTACTATAGCTGGGGCATTGGACTGGCAGAGAAGGTGAAAGCTCGCAGTCCTTGGGCTATCGCAGTCTCTCTGCCCTTCGCACACTCCCGTACTGCGCTGCTGGCCGGTGCTCCGTGGTACAAGCAGCCTCTCGGCCTGCTCACGAAGTACGTTGGTGAACCCCTGTGCTATGCGCTGGGCAAGGTAATCATCTGGAAGGAGAATCGCCATGGATCTGCAAAGTCTTCTGACAACACTGCAGCTGAATAACTCCCAGATCCAAGATATCTCTGCTGGTATTCAGGGTGCCTTCGGTGCAGCTACCGGGGCCATCCAAAGCCAGCAGCAGACTGTCACGGAACTCGGACAGAACGCAGCCACAGTTCGCCAAGTTGAGCAACAAGGTATGCTGCAAGCGCAGCAGAATACTCGTGACTTTGCCGCCTATGCTGGTAGCAATATGGATGTGGACACTGAGATCATGCGGATGCTGGGTAGCCAGCTTCGCACCAGTGCTGCTTCCCTGTTGGAGCAGCAGCGTAAGGTGGATCAGATTGACGCGAATAGCTCCCTGAGTAATCCTCTGGGACTTATGTACGATCTGGTCTTTGGAGGCTTCGAGCGGGATAAGCTGGATGCAGCTAAAGCGAAAGTTGATACAGTGGCTGGTACGCTGGATGCTCTTAACCGGGCTACCCAACAGACTACTGCTACTCAGCAAGCTATCGCTGCTACCAAGAACGAGGCCAGTGTTGCAGCCTCTACTCGCATTGAGCTGCTCCAGGCACAGCAAGCGCATCAGCAGTTGCAGGAACGCTTGGCTACTACCCAGGTGCAAATGCTGGGCCAGCTCAATAGCTTGAACTCGCAGCAGACAGACAATGCCTACCGTATGTACCAAGCTGTTGCTACGGAAGAGCAGCGTATGTGGGGACGAGAGCAGCGAGAGTTGGATCGGCAGGAACGTCAAGCTCGGTTGCAGGACAAGAAGGATGCCGAGACAACGCTGGAGGGTATGCGAACGGACTACAATGCAGCAGCTGGGCGCTTTGGTTCTCGGCCCGTAGGCAGCATTGCGGAACTAAAGCAACTCCTGCAACGTGACGAGCAACGTACCATGTTCTTGATTGATCGTGGCTACGAGTTGCAGGCTACGGGGGGCGAGCGCATGAAGATGGGGGATACACCTACTGCTGCGCTTGGTGCTATCCAAGCCTACAATGTGAAGTTGCCTGAAGCTCAGCAGCAGGTGGCTTCTAAGTTGATGAGCTTGGCTAATGGGATCTCTCCAGAAACCATTCAGGCAGCTATGCCTAGCGTGAATCGTATGCAAGCTCAAGCTATGATTGAGGATCTGAACGACCCCAAGAAGCGTGGGGGAGTTCTGGATACCTACCTCACAGCTCGCTACAACCAGGATGCTACGAACTTCAAGCTGTCTGACTCGGATAACATGCTGGCTCTTCCCACGCTGGCAGCCCTGAACGGTAAGGAGATCCTGTACTCCAATCCGTTCCTGGACAAGTATGTTCGTCCGGATGTCATGGCTTCTGGAGAGCTTACCTTCGATCCGGGTAAGTATGTGGCTCTGGCTCTCCAGGATATCCAGTCAGGTAAAATGAAGTCCTCGGATGTAGCTGAGGGTATGGCAGCTGTGTTCCAGCAACTGCAAATGGAAGCTTATGCTTCTAGGAATTACGCAGCTTTCGGGCTTCCTCCTGTGGATCTCAATACGCTGAGTGCTCCAGTGACTTTGCCGGGGCGTTCCAGTTTTTCCAATATCACCAAGCGGGTTGTGCTGGGTAACGCTACTGCCTGGAATGAACTGTTGCTGGAGTACGTGACTACCAGCAGTCGTCCCATCGCTGGAAATGCGTTCTCCCAAATGCTTCGTAATTAAAAGGAAAGATAACTATGGCTACTCCCGAGTTCGTACTTTCAGCTCGGACTCACAGCCTGGCCTCCACTTCGGAAACGGATGGAGGCATCCTTACTTCCCTGGCCAATGCCCCTAAGTACTGGGGCTTGGCTTTGGGGTCTGGAGCTGTGGGTATCGCAAACTCCTTCATTGCAGTTGGCAACTTGTTCAAGGGAGAAGACTCCCAGTCCGAGAAGATCAACTACGCAAAATGGGTACAAGACTACGATGAAGACTGGGGCAAGTACTATCGCGAGAACGCTGATGGTATTGACATGCTCGGCTTCGTCACTACTTCGCTCGTCCCTGGCTTTGGCTCGGTGCGTGCGCTGAATCTCGGCCAGAAGATGATTGCTACGGCAGCTTCCACGGGTAACATCGGACGTGGTATGTCCGTAGCTTCTCGTATCCTTGTGCCGCAGACGGAAGCGTACATCGCTCGCGCTGCGCATACTCTGGCTACAGGGGCTAACTCCTATAGGCTCACCCGCGCTGGTGTGATGAAGGCTGTAGGTAGCAAGTTTCATGAGAATGCCCTGGAGACTCTGGCCTTCGAGGCTGGCGTGCTGGCTACTTCTCACCAGAATCCCTTCTTCGATAACATGACCATTGGCGACATTGCTGTTAACTTCGCTACTGGCATGGCTATCGGTACTGGCCTGGGCGGCCTGTTGAGCATTCCTGGGGTTTCCCAAGGCGTGAAGTCCCAGCTCGCTCGGCTGGATGAAGCAGGACAAGCTGCCCGCTATAAGCAAGCTGTACCTGCTGCTGTACCTGTTGGTGTGAAGCTCTCTCAGTCCTACCGCAGTCGTGAAGCTATTGAGCAGTACATTACTGCTGGCGGCAAGGGTGAGACTGAGGCTATCATTAACACAAACCTCTCTGCTGCTCGGAATACTTTGGATAGCATCAACAATGACATCCATAAGAACTTCCGTGAGATCACCCTGAAGGGCCAGGACTACACTCTGTCCAAGAGCAATCCCACTTCCATGGGGAACTACTTTGCTGGCCAGATGAAGCAACTCTCCAGCCGGGAAGGTATGAACTTCTCTATTGGTGTAGAGAACCTGGCTCGCACAGCTGACATTCCCCGTATGAAGATCACCACGGATAAGGGCAAGGTAGTTGCCAGTGCTGATCCGGAAGAAGGCTGGAGCTACGTTCGTCTCTACGGCGCCGGCAAGGGTATGCAGCTGGATCAAGCTAACCTGCCTAAGGCTCTGCCTCTGGCGGATAGCATTACTGTGCCTCGTGGCCGTAGCCTGGAAGAAGTCATCACCAGCACAGCTCGTGCCCAGAAACATCGTGCTGACAAGGCTATGGAGATGACGGATCTGAAGCATACAACTCTGCTTCAGGCCCAGACTCGCTTCATTCGTGCAGCCCAGGGCCAGTTCAACTTCAACTTCAACAAGGTTGTGACTGTAGATCATCGTGACTTTCCCATCATGGAAGCTCTGATGAACTCCGGTAATTCCTTGCAGCAAGGAGTGAAAGTACTGGATGGGAAGGGCAAGGAGATTCTCACCTTGCGTTCTGAGCGTGAGCTGGTTGACTTTGTTACTTCCCAGAAGGTAGCTGCAAAGGATGAGCTGGTAGCCAAGGGAGTCTCTCCTGAGGAAATCAGCGAGCGCCTGAATGTTTCTCCTGGCTGGGTCACTGGTATGGAAGTTGATGCCAGTGATATGGTGAACCTGTTCCATAAGCAAGCCATTGCTCGTGAGCTTGGTGTTTCCCACACTGAAGCGTACTTGCGTCCCCAGTATGCTGGTGTGAAGGAGAACGCTGGTGTGATGGGTAAGTACTTCGATCTGGAGAAGGATGCAGAACTCACCATTCAATCGTTCTCGGAAGTAGCTGCCCAGCAAGCAGAGGCTGCTGTAATCACTGCGTCGAAGCGACTGGAGTATGGGAATGACTATAACCAGCTGGTTGACTCTCTGCTGGATGCCCGTAGCCTGGACGACAGTGTTCTGGAAGCTTCTCGCTTCGGAGTTGGTGGTGGCCGGTTCTCCTACGTGAATGGGGATTATCTGGATCTCACTTCCAAGATGCAATTCACGGGGCAGACCGTAGCTCGCATGGATACAGTAGCTACTGAGTTCCTGGAGAAGCGACTGAAAGCTGACATGGACCTTCTTATCAGTGATGATGTGCTGGCTACGGAATTCAATGTCATCATGCAACGCATGGCCAGCACTGGGGATACCTACTACCTGCAAGATGGCAGGCTGGTGAACTCCCGCATTGTTCGTGCTGAGCGTGCTGCAGAAGCTGCTGGCCAGGAGTTCAATCCGCTGGCTGTGGAACTTGGGGAAGGTATCCCTCGTTACATTGACTTCAGTGATCGTCGTCTGGCTGGTGTATTCCAGAATCATCGTGACCTGAATGCCAGCCGGGTGGATGCTCGTCGCTCTCTCCGTGCTGCACAAGGTAAGGAGCTGGCCTGGGACTCGGAAGCTATCTATGTTCCGAAGCCTGATCCCAAGCGCTTCCGTCACCACGCTCTTATCAGTGATCCCACGATTACTGGTGCTCGTCGTACCAGCATGATTCACGCAGGTAGCCGGGAAGAGCTGGAGAAGATGCTGTCTCGTGTTCGTGCTGAGTTCCCTGAATTCCGGGTGCTTACGAATGCTACGTCGAAAGACTATCACCAAGCCCTGGGTGACTACCGTGCGGATCGGGCTATCACAGACTCCCGCATTGATAGCACCTTGGCCAGTCGTGGTATTAACTCCCAGTTCATGCCGCGTACTGATGGTAAGTTGATTGCAGATGAGTTGATGACTTGGCATCGCCGGGAAGTCATGTCACTGAATCGGGATATCGTACACACGAAGTACGAGAAAGCCTTCCGTGAGTTGGAAGACTTGGGTCGGGAATACTCCTCTCTCGACTCTGCCCGCTATGTGGACTTGTCTGAGATTGCCGTGGAAGGGAAGGATAATCCTTTCATCGGCTACATGAAGACAGCGCTGAACATTTCTTCGGAAGCAGATTACCCTCTGCTCTCTGGGGTGAATCAGTGGCTGGATGGTATCGTATCACACCTGTGGAACCGCGCCAGTAGCATGTACCGTACGGCAACTCTCAACCCTGAAGACCCAGCGCTTGTCACCAAGCTAGGAGCAATCAATGACGTATTCCAAGAGCACGGATTCAAAACTGCGTATTATGACGCAGCTACGAACCTTCATGCTAATCACCCTGCCGGCCAAGCAGTCTTGTCTCGATTTGTTCGGGCAGCTAACGGCCTTCTCGCTACTACTTTCCTCCGGATGGATTTCCTCAATGCACTGAACAACGGACTGGGAAGTGCCATCCTCACCAGCGCTGAGCTTAAGCACTTGCTGACTGGCATTCGGAAAGCAGATGCTCGATCCGCAGGCAAGCTGAGTCAACTCGCTGAAGCTAGTATTCCAGGCGTGGATGACAAGATGCTGGCTCCTACCAAGCTGGTGAAGAATGCGCTGGATAACTTCTTCCATCGGCCTGACTTGCTGCAAGAGTACAAGCGGCAAGGCTTCGTGACTGATGCGCTTACTGCTGCCCGTGGTATGGTAGATGACCTTGCCCTAGTAGGCAATGAAACTACTAAGCAGTTGAATACCAAGGTGCAGTCATTCATCGAGGGAGCGAAGAAAGTAGGTGACTGGGGTGAGAAGTGGACAGGCAACAAGTTCATGGAAGAGATGAACAGGTTCTTGGCTGCTGACATCTCCAGGCAGATTGGGGAAGTAGCTGTAGAGGCTGGGGTAGCCAGCGCTAAGGAAGTGCGAGTTATTCAGAACACTTTCGTGAATCGTACGCAGGTGAACCTGAATCGTGCTCAGCGTCCCATGGCTTTCCAAGGCCCACTGGGTATGGCTATTGGCTTGTTCCAGTCCTATCAGTTCAACTTCATGCAGCAACTGTTCCGCTATGTTGCTCCTGGCCAGCGCAAGACTGCTGGTATGTTGGCAGGTATGCAAGGTAGTATCTACGGGCTGAACGGCCTGCCCGGCTTCCAGATGCTCAATGAGTATGTTATTGGCCAGGCCCCAGGGAACACAGAGCATAAGGATCTCTACTCCACGCTGTATGATGGCGCCGGGGCTGAGGCTGCTAGCTGGATGATGTACGGTGCTCCAAGTAATATTATCGGAGTTAACTTGTACACTCGAGGTGACCTGACTCCGCAGCATCCTACTATCCTTCCCATGACTCCGTTCGATGTACCTACCATCGCTAAGATGGGTCAGTTCTTCGGGAACATCAAGCGGACTCTGGGGGACGTAGCCAATGGGGTACCTGTCTGGACAGCTATCACCACGGGGCTTGAGCATAATAGTATTAACCGGCCACTGGCTGGACTTGCCCAAGTACTTCGTGGGATTGGCACTGGGCAGATGTATTCCACTAGCAGGGATGGTGGCCTGCTCTCCGCTACGGATCTGAACCTGCTTACTGGACTGGCCCGTATGTCCGGTGGCAAGGATCTGGATGAGAGTATTCTGAGGGATGAGTTGTGGCGCAGCAGCGTGTATAAGGCTGCGGATGCACAGCGAAGGAAAGACCTCGGAGCAGCAGTTGCTCGCATCTATGGTTCTGGGAATGAGCCAGATACGGATGAGTTCTTTGAAGAGTACGTGCGCAGTGGTGGGAAGCAGTCTGGCTTTGCTCGCTGGATGATGAATAATTATACGCGAGCTACAGAGAGTCAGGCGGAGAAGTTGCAGAACAAGCTGGGTGATCCCTACGCTGTTCGTATGCAGATTCTCATGGGCGGCATGGACTCGGATAAGTTCACACTGAATCCTATGTTTCAGTAACAGGTAGAAATAACAAAACCCCAGTAGGAGTGATCCTAGCTGGGGTTTTGTTTTGCCTATCTATTACAGATAGGGAGTAAGCTCTTCGCCAATACGGGTAGCCAGCACCTCAGCATACGAACTCATATGCTTGTGCTGAACACTGAGCAGATGAAGCTGCCGATCCGTAGCAATGCGATCGTTGTGAGCTCGGTGCGCTTGGTCGCGCACGAACTTACGCAGCTTCTCCATGCGGTCTACCAGTTCCTTGCGTTCCTGGATGACACGTTGCAGGTGCTCTGGGATAGCGGCAGTCATTGGAAGTCCTCCAGCTTAGGTACCACGGGAGTCTCCAGCTCAGCAGCCAGAGCCTTGATGCGCTCCTGGATGAACTGCTTCATAATTACCTCCTCCATTGTAGGCAATGCTGCAATGGATACGTTGTCCTCGCTATTCAGCAGCTTGGACAATACCAGGATAGCCTGCTGAAGCTGCTGCTGAAATGCGCACTCAGCTCGGTAAGCAGCAGCAGCTTCCTGATAGGCAGCCACTTGAGCTTCATGCTTCTGCACAGCCGTCAGCTCTGCCTTGGCTTCCTTGAGTTGCTTTTTCACAGAGGCAGTCTGCGCAGCAACCGAGTTGAGGTAGTCCGAGCATTCCGCTATCTTGCGTGCGAGTTGGTAGGAGCGAGGCACGCTGCTGGCCGTTGCTTCTGTGAGTTGGTTGAGTTCCATCATTTCCTCTCTTTGCCGTATGCGGCGTGAAGTGCTGCAAATTCTACCGGGAGCGCTGCCGGCAACAGCTTGCGGAGTTCCCGCAGATACTGAGCTTGGATGCGAGCGTCAGCGATAGCCTCGTGGCCACCATCGAAAGGCGGAACCCCGAAGAAAGCCAACACGCTACGCAGGTTCTGTTCCTGATAATACTTCCATGCAGGAGCAGTAGGATGATCCGACTCCTTCAGCCACTCGAAGTCGAAGCTTCCCTTCGTCCAGATGTTGATATCCGTAGCAGGGATACCCATCTTGGTAGCTGCATCCACCAGAGTCTGGTTCAGGATGGCAACCCAGTCAGGGCGCAGAGCAAGAGACAGCTTCTGAGCGGCCTCCCAATTAGCCAAGTTATGCTCCTTGTGCCAGGCTACTGTACGAGGGTCGCAGTGCAGTCCTTGTGGATTTCGGGTGTGCTGGATTTGCCAGGACTCTGGAAGCAGCTTCCCAGGCTCTTCGTAGAAGTCCACCACAACTCCCATCTGGAAGATGATGCCCATTGCGGGCTCGAGTGCCGTAGTTTCCAGATCCACATGCACATCAATGATTGGTTTGCTCATTAGAACTCCATTGTCTTTTTACTGTACGTGGCCTCGAAGATGTCAGCCTTGCAAGGATAAATCTCTCCCTTAATCCCCTTGATGATGTAATCACCAGGGTATGCACGCATTACACCTTCATGACTAATGATTTTAAACATACCACCCGAGCGTTCTACAAACTCCTTGAATTGCTCATCCGAGCTGAAGAAATCAGTATAGCTGGGATGACGCCCTGTGAAGTTTAGTACTTCAATCAGATTGTCCCCTGTGTACTGGATGGCCTGCACTGTCACAGGGCACTTAACATACTCTTGTACTCCGCCCATCAGAGCTTCTCCTTATAGTAGGCTTCCGCCATGAGTTGAAGGTAGTGCTGCGCTTTACGCAAATCCTGGATGCCGTTCTTGTTGGCGTGGCGTGTGACGTACTTGATCACGTTGCCATCCAGGTACGGAATCTTGTTCTGGTGGATGTACTCCACAGGCTGAATGGCCAGGGACTTGTAGTGGTCACCAGCTACTTGCGTTGAGAAGGCGGAGTCAGCAGGTGTTGCCGCAGGAGCAGTCTCAGGGTCAGTGACATTAACTAGGCGTGTTGCCCCAGTCCCTGGCATGTACACTTCCAATTTGTAAGTTGTGTCTGGGCACAACATATGGTGCTTAACTTGACCCCAACCAGCGCTGCCTTCAGAATCCTCAGCGGCCCTCCAGTCTACATCTCCTTCTCGCTTGTATAGCAGCCTTACAGTCGTCCAGTCCGCAAAGCCCAAGTAGGCCAAAACATTACCCAACTTGCGCACTGCTATACTTGGCGGTATGTTGTAACATGCACTAATCATATCTACATTCTCCAGACGAAAAAATAGCTGGAGGAGTATGAGACTCAACCAGCTATAGTAGCTAAGCTACTTAGATGTAACGGAAGCCGATGCGGCGAAGTGCTGCAACCAGAACAAGATTGCGACGCCGGAACATTACCATGCGTTGCAGCTGTTGCCCGTAAGGCCTAGCCAACAACTCACGAATGTTAGTAGTCTTGCTCATATCAGAATACTCCAGAAAATTTCAGAAGGCTGATGCCAACGCACACCAGCAGGAAAGCTCCAGCAAAGCGAGCTATGATGACAGAGACCTCAGACATCGATGGCCCCCACTGCGATAATAGCTGTGGAACTGCGCAGCTTCTCATTCAGGATATCGCACAACTTCAGGATATCCTTCTCAGTGTACATCCCATCCAGCACGATATGGAAACGTGCAGCGAGATCACCAAGCACTGCGATGAAGTCGTCACCGTGGTGCGCCAGGGAAGTCAGAAGCTGAGGATGCTTACGCAACTCAGTCTGCAGTGCGAGAACCTCCTGCGGATAAAACACCAGCTTCTTGTTCCCTTGCTGAAGGAGTGCTCGCTTCTCAGCGTTCTCTTCCATGGACTTGAGCCTACCGAACAAGCTACCTTCCGGCAAGAACTCTTCACCTTCCGGAAGCTCCGCCGGCTTATCCTTCGGAATTATCAGTGTCGTCATGCTTTTCAATCTCCTTGTCCCAAGGGTCAGGTTGAGTAAGTTCCTTAGCTGCCTTAAGCGCAGACAGCACAATGAAAATTACCACGAACAGAGCAAGCACTGCGCCGATACTCACAGCAGTTCCCCTTGCGCAGAGTCCTGCTTGCGTGCATAGTCCAGGATGCTACGAACTTCTTCAGCAGTGCTGGCTTGGTTCAGAGCTTCCGACACACCTGGGCGGGCCAGGTCCGCTTGCTTCACGAAGATACCGCAGACCATAGTACCCTTGCGATCCTTGATATCATACCAGGCTTGCTCCAAGGCTTCTTGAAGCGTGATGCCATCGAGGCGCATCTGCTGAATCACAGTAACAAGTACGTCACCGTAACCATCCACCAACTGCTCACGAGTAGTAGCTTCCTCGATCTCTTGCGCTTCTTCCAGCATCTTCACACGCTGGGCAGCTGCAGTAGCACCGTTCTTCTGGGTGATACCACGATCAATTCCCCACTGGAAGATGTTATCCACCAGCCGTGTCAGCTCCTGCATCGAAGGCAAGAATACTTTCGGGGACTGAAGTTCAGTACGTTGTTCCATCTCAGGTATATCCTCTTTCTTCCGGCGTCAGGTAATCCCAGTCGTAGAGCGGAGAGTCTTCATTCTCCTGCACAGTACGCTTGATAAGGATTCCTTTATCCGTTGTGTTGATCTTCCCAGCAAAAGCTAGGCTCGCTATCAATGTCCCGAGTTCGCTTGGCTGACCTAAGTCCTGGTGGAACTGTGGCCACAACTCTTGCAGAGTCATAGCTTTAGTTGCATTCTCCAGTACCCCGATCAGCTTATATGTCACCTCGGAGTTCCTTGCTTTCCCAAGACTACCTAGTGCTTTCGGCATGAACTTCTCTGTATGCTTCAGCACAGTGTTAGCCCGGACTGCATGTAGTTCATTGATCTCATCTGCTCCATCTGCCATAGCATGTATGATACATAGCTTCTGAAGCTGAGCAAACCTCCGTGTTGAGTAGTAGTTGAAGCGAGGATCAGGAATCGTATGATCCTGGTTGTAGATTATCTCCAGTACCTCACGGCAACCAGGTGTCATTGCAATAGCACCCCTGGCTTTATTACGCATGTCTGCCAGTGCACTAACAAACGAAGCTACGTGAGAGTCATCCAGCGGTTCTGGAAAAGCTATCTTCTTACCGCTGGCCGGAGCATGTACAAAGAGCAATCGAGAGAAGAATCCCTGGCCTATCACCGTGCTCGGGAATGTAACATAGATAGATTCTGGTGTACTGCCTGCCAGAATACTCACGCAAGGATTAGGAATCACCACGGATGATGAGTTCTTTACCCTAGCAGAGTAGACTCCCTTGTAATCCCAGAACTCTCCTAAGAGAGACACAAAGTCCAGGATGTTATTGCCGAAGAAGTTATTGAACTCATCCGCAGCAATACATACTTCCCGTGATTCAGAAGTATCAAGTGAGTCGTATCCATCCACACTACCGAACATGGCTTCGTCCAAGAAGTCTCGCTCGTCTGAGTTAATGCCCTCAGCTAGATCCTCCAGGAACTTCTCCTTCGAGGTGCGCTCAGAAGAAAATGTATTGTAGCCGGCTTTCGCCATCATCTTCTTCATGAGCTTAATAGCTGTAGACTTCTTAACTCCAGGTTCAGCCACAAGCATCACATACAGGTTCGGATACAACAAGTCAATGCCAGCATCAAACCACACCGAACGGCCAAGCATTGCCCCTATCCCTGCCAAGCAACTCCAGCGATGGAATAGTGCGGGGACTTCTGTGCCTGACTGAAGTCGCAGGTACTTCGTTATCAGGTCGGCGTGGTCAACACTCATGTGCTATCCTTCTTCATTCTTTCCTCCGATGCCAGTACGTTCCTGACTTCTTAACGTCTACGGGGACTATCATATCCCTGGTTACTCCGGTGCAGTCCGTAACAGGCACCGGGAATGTCATAAGGCTGGCAATGTCTTCTGCCATAGCTTCCTGCTGAGGGCCACGACGCAGCCCGAACAGCAGCGAGTCATGGATCTGCATGAATATGCGGAAGTCAGGATTGTATCCGTACTTGTTCCACACATTCTCAGTAGCTATATCAAGCACCTTTGCATTAAGTGACTGGGTAACATGAGCAGCATACGCATTCATGTCCATCTTATTGGAACTCGGATCGCCGAAGCAATAACGAGTCCACCCAGTTGCACCCACCAGGAGATTGTTCTTTCGGATATCAGCCTTGATCCGGTTGTAGTAAACTCCTTTGATTCGTGGATAGGCGATCTCCGCTTGGGTGATAAGGTACTTGCATACCTCAAGCGCAGACAGTTTCCTATCCAATTTAAGAAGCTGCTGTGCACGACGAACATTCTTGATGCCCATTGTATCCAGCAACACTCTGGCTCCCATGTTGTAATTGAAGCCGTGATTAACTCGCTTAGCCAAGTCCCGAATCTCAGTCAGGATTGTATAAGCTTTCAGGACGGGATCTACCCAAGCACCAGTATCAGCATCCCAGTAACCTTCCCTTGCATCCTGCCGAATCTGCTCGTAAGGTATGCCGAAGAAAGCACTGGCGTTGAGACTGTGGAAATCCTTACCGCAGTTCACAGCTTCCAGTAGCGCTGGGTCTCCTGAACAATACGCAACACCTCGGGCTTCAGCTTGTGCAAAGTCAGCCTCGTAGATGTCAAAGTCCCCTGTCGTGTACAAGGTATCTTTGACTTCCCAGACGTGGGCCGGGATGTTCTGCATCTGTAGACCGCACCAGAAGTGATGCTCCTTACTTGCTTTCCGGCCAGTATCAGTTCCATGAGGACGGATACTGCAAAGTATCTTGCCCCGGAATTCTTTTGCTTTGTCGCCACGGGTGAGATATGTACTCGTTAATTTCCTGTCACCTCGATAGTCAAGGATACCTGCCAGGATTCGTTCATTGATAGGATGCTTGTTGATTGCATCCTGTATATGCTTCTCATCACTGGACTCTACCAGCCCTCCAGTAAGAAGCTCCAGCAATTGCTTAGTCTGCTTGGGTGAGCTGGGATTGTAGCTGGGGCTAATCATCCGCTGGAGACTAGCTAACTGCTGCTCCTGCTGAAGCTCGTAGCGATCCGCATGTTCATCCAGCCGCTTCTTGTCCCGCCACAGTCCACGCATTTCCATCGCATGGCAGATAGGAACCTGTGAGAACTCCTGCACATAGTTATTAAGTGCCCATTGCGGAGCTTCCTTCAGCCAAGCAAGCCAAGACTCTAGCGTTGCCCAGGTATCCCTTGCGTTGTAAGCCAGCCGCTCGATACGATCCCCAGACTCAGCCATGTCTTTCCAGTACATCGCTTCCCGCACGAACAAGGAGTTGATGAAAGCCAAGTCCTTAGGCAACTCTGCCATCCAGCTATGCATAGCATTCACTGTGTCATAGACATAGCCTACCAGGGGTGCTCCCCAGGAGAAGCAATAGGCTGCATCATACATCCCGTTCTGGAGTACCTTACGGATGGGAGTTTGATTCAATGCGCGCATGAGATGTACATCTTCCATGCTACGCAACTCGAACACCCAAGTCATTGTCTCCTTCTCGCTCGTAAGAATCGTATACGAGATAGAGTCAATGATAGTAGTGTTCACTCCCTTCTTCGTCTCAATGTCAACTGCGCACAGAAGGCCAGTCTCCATATCCTTACGAAGTTGCTGCCTACGTTCCTCAGTGTTAGCTTCAAGCCACTTGAACTCTGTGGTCATGCGCCACTTCTCAGGCTGCGTCAGCTTACTGATGAATCTGCGCATCAGCCATTCCCCGTAGGGATACACTACCAGTGAGCGCATGGGCAGAGTCACCAGCACAGGGATAGGGTTCTCTGTGAACATGGAACCTGCATAGTTACTGAGCGTAGCTTTCTCAATACGGCCAGGCGGCAGCAACTTATGCAGGAACTCCTGGCTAGTGGTGATGATAGCTTGGCACTCAGCCTTAGCTGCCAGTAGTTGCACATGCTTAGCACTAGCAATCTCACCAGAAAATACTCGTATCTTGTGGCCTGCGAATACTCGGCCAGCACGAGTCATGTAACGGCTATCTTTATCTTCTGGTGGGACAACTAAAAGAATGTTCATTGCTCGGTTCCTGTACAAAAGGGGCAGATAAGTAATAATACCTATCCGCCCCCGTGGGTTACTTCATACTACCTTGAGGGTGATTAGTCCTCGTCGTCACCTTCGGGCAGATCAAACAGCTCGCTGGCACGTTCAGCAGGCACCACGGCCAGGATCTTGTTTTCTTCACGCTGCTCGCCCTCGTACATACGAGCACGATACTTCGTGGAGATGGCCAGTTCCGTACCGTCCATCGCGTTGATCAGCTCGCGGTTGCTGATAGCGGCAGCTTCCGGATACAGCTCGGCCACAGCTTGCAGGAATTGCTTGAGCGTACCTTCGGCAAAGGGATTGCGCTCGCCAGTCTTCTTCTGCATGAACAGCGTCAGGTGGATAGCGGCAGTACCTTCCGGCGCCGGCACTTCGTTCTTCGTGCACAGCTTGTCGTCGGCCAGTTCGAGCGTGTCCTTGTAGCGCAGCACCAGCTTCGGCGTTTCCACAACCTTGCCGTCTTGCTCACGTTCTTCGATACCGGACTCGACAGAGATCAGGTACGTACCAGTGGGCCACGCCCGGAACTCCGGCAAGTCTTGCAGATCGTCGATCTTGGCGTCAAGGATGTCAGCGAAATCACTCATGAGATAAACTCCAGTCAGTTGTCAAAGGAACAAATACAGGGACTAGCCCCAGAGAGGAAGCAAGCTAAACTCGGCTTGCTTTTCCAGCGGCACATTGGAACGTGTACCAGCCAGAATCTTGTTGCGATACGTAGTGCCACTTGCAATGGAGTGCTTCCCATTAGCTACCGTGACATGCACCACGTCATCGAAATACTTGGCAGAGTTGCGGGAAAAGTTTCGTGTACCTGCCAGTGGCACGATCTTCGTGGACTTGTCCACTGTCTCAACTTCCAGCTCGTGGCTAATGCAGACTACATTAGTGTGCAATGTGTTCTGCACGTAGGACAGGAAGATATCGAGAAGCTTTCCCAGATTACCCCAGTCATCCTGGAGCATCTTGTAGTCATCATCCTGCCCCTTCGTGATGTGAGCCAGGGCTGAGTTGGTAAGTTGCGTAAGCGAGTCAAAGACTACGCAATCTTCCAGCCCCAGCTTGGACATATTGAAAATCTCAGTGGACTTGCCAAGGAGACTCTCCCCCTTGCGGGGAATGCGGCCAGCTTCCAACGGATCAGTGATGATAGTCACATCACCATTGGCACGGATAACCTTGAGGCAGGTGTTGATTGCGATAGGATTATCCTTCGTATCTCGCACCTTATACAACTCAATGTTATCCTGCAAGGCTGGCTTGAGCTGAGCCAGTACACTACTACCCGACTCCAGATCCCACCAATGCAGCTTGAAGCGTTCAGCCAGCTTACCAGCCAGCAGAGACTTGCCTGACTTGGGCGGCCCGTAGAGTAGAATCTTCCGGGCCTGCGATTGCTTCACGTCACTGAACTTGGCCATTGCTTGCTCCTTGCAACTTCATATCAGTAGCAACTTCCTGCACCATAGCGTTGTCCACGCCAAGTAACTGAAGCATTGCAGTGATACCTGTTGCGTGAACTGCCGCATCTTGCGTGAGCAGCTTTGCAACTTCCCCCACAATCAGCTTACGATCAGCGTGGCCCAGCTCTGCACCTGCCAGAATAGCCAAGTTCACACCAATAGCTATCTTGAATTGGCGAGCCTCCATTGCAGCAGTCACAAGCTCACGAAGTTTTGTGTAATTCATACCAGTAGCTCCTCAGCATCAAAGATCCAATCATACTGACTCATATCTTCTTCCATTGAGATCTGCCGCAGCGGCTGCATAAGCAGCTCAGTCTGCTGGTGGCAAGTACCAAGGAACTCACACTCACGCATGTAGCTCATGCAGTGTTGCCCAGACATAGGCCAGATACCGTAGGTGCCTTCTTGCTCAGCCAGTTGCTTAATCTGGCTAATGTTCCAAAGGCGATCCCGAATCCAGAGCATACGTTCTACTCGTGTTTTCGGGAATGTGTACCAGTGCCACTCTTCCAACCTCGTCATGTAGACAAGGTAGTGAACCTCGTAGTCAGAGTGGCCTGGCTCGAACACATCAATAGCAGCAGAGTAGCCTGGAGCTTGCGGACTGTTCTGGTACTTACCTGCTGATGGAACCCAGGAGCTATCAGTCTTAACGTCGAATACGCTATAGACTTTCTTCTTTGGATGGTACAGCATGAAGTCCAAGAAGCCACGATAAGCAAAGCCATCAGGGAACTTAATGTAAATCCCCTTCTCGCAAGCTGGCCGTCCCTCGTAGTACACTGGCTCGTAACCTTCCAGCAAGCCATTGTCAAGAGCTTCCTTCAGCTTCTCAATAGCCTGCATTGCGTACATAAATGACTTACGTTGCTTATCATTCTCCTCGTAGAGATGTACCTTGTCCCACTTGGCAAACATCTCCACAATTGTACGCTCGTAGTCAGCTCCGTACACCAGCTTCTGCGCTGCCTCACCTACTGCGTGGCCGAAGCCGAAGGTAAGTTCCTGCCGCCAGTCAGAGTCATTCGTCACAGCTGAGTTACTCCCCAGCTTAACGAGTTGATACTTTCTCATGCAGGATTCCAGCAGCATAACACTGGAGAAACTTAGGCGAGTCAGCCGAGGATCAGCCATATGAATAGGCCACTCAACTCGGGGAGACATCATAGCCGGATCAGGCTTCTCATCAAGGAAGTTATCCGGCAAAGATTCAAAGGTCATCGGGGACACCCTCCTTACATAGAGTTAGCCAAGCTCTTTCCATAACGTGAAAATCAGCTAAGATAGTGTTAATCTGGGGTAGGCTAAATCCGGCCCTGACTAACTCATTAACTCCTAGTTGATCGGGGCCGACTCCGGGGTGGCAACTAAGGCAACCATGCAACCATAGTCCATCTGGAAGGCTAGGCCAACTAGCTCCGCAAGTAATGCAACGTGCAGTAGAGTTAACCTCTACAGGGAAATCTTCTGGGGTCAATGCCTGTAGAATTTCCCAAGCTTCAAACGCCTTATCCCTGTCTCCTGCTTTACTACTCGTCCACTTACGACGACAGTAATACAAAAGTAGCGCGTGCATTACAGCATGTCCAGAGTCATAACTTGCTTAGCCTTGCCAGTCCTACCGGAAGCCTTCTTAGCTCCCAGAGTCTGGCCTTTCATAGTAGCCAAGCCCCGAACACACAGGCCAATCTCATCCTCTGACAAGGCAGTAACCACGTCTGGATCATCCTTCATCATGCGCCAGATATCGCGCAGTTGATAGGCCAGATTAGGCACGCGAGCATTGAGAGCTTCTTCCAATGCCAGCATCTTTTCCTTCAGCTCAATGAGATCATCGCCCACTTCCATATTAACTACGGAAGGGGCGATAACTGGAGCAGGAGATTCAGCTTCTACAACCTTGGCAACCACTGGGTCGCCACCACTGGGCGCAGTCTTAGCCCGCAGTGCAGCCAGCTTAGCCTTCAAGGCACTCATATCACCAGTAGCCATTGTTACCTCACTTTATCAGATAGCCTCAAAGTGACAATCATTATGTCACCCAAAACAACAAAGCCAAGGAAGTATTTTTTACTTTCCCTGGCTAACTTAATTGCGAATGCTTTGTCTCGTTCAGCTTCACGGCGCATAAGAACTTCTACACTTTTCCGTTTGCTGTCTCCTAGCTCGATCCGCACCTGACCTTTGTTGCGCACCTCAAGCCAGTAGTCTTGATACTTGCGCTTAGTGACAGTGTAACGATCAAGAATGTCATCGTGCATAATTACTCCGGGAGTAGCCCAGCGGGTTGACTTGTCCCTTCCAGTTGATAGGAAGCTGGACTACTTAGTTAGCTGTGCAAGAAGCCCGCATAAAGCAGCGTCCTACAGGATCAGAGGCATGTATAAAACTCGCCAGAAGGAAAGACAAAACGGGAAGAACCTTCTGACTTCTGGGTAGCTAACACCCAGCCCTCTTACACAGCTAACTAAATAGACTAGCAGCTAGTTTTTTGTCAGAACTAGCAAACTGAATACAACAATGTGGGACAGCTTAACTATCCCACAGGCCGGAGCCGCAGATTACAGCGCGTCGATGGTCAGGTTGGCCGACAGCAGATCTTCCAGACGGGCCACCAGATTGTTCAGCACACGCTCATGGCGCATGAGGACTTCTTCCGGCGCCTTGTCTGCGTATTGCAGCAGTTGATCTTGCAGGTAGGCCAGAATCTTCTCGTCGCCCTTGACCGGATTGAAGCGTTGAACGTAGATGCTGGCACCCTTCTCGATCTTGGCGCGATCGGCTTCGCCACGGATACCAACCATGACTTCGATGTAGTCCACGGCGAAGGCTTCCAGATCTTCACGGGACAGAACATTGCGTTCGCCACGTTCGATCTGGCTGATGGCCTGGATGGACAGCTTGCCTTCTGCTGCCAGCGCATCCAGCGTATCCTGGTTGAAGTTGGCATCAGCATCGATGAAGCCGCGAACATGGGCGAACACCACGCCGGATACGGTATCGATCACCAGATTGCGCAGCTTGGCATCGTCGCTTTGCAGCGCAGCGATCAGTGCTTCAGCCGTGGGCACCGGAACCTTGACTTCGACGGTCGGACGCTTGTAGCCAGTTTCTTGGTTCTTGCGGAAGTTGTAGTTGTTGTCAACCAGCGTGACTTGGTTGATCAGATCGGCATTGGCTTGTACGGCATCAGTCATTTGTATTTCTCCTAGCTAGGAAAGATGGGAAAGAAAAGAAAACTTGTTTGCTTATTCAGTGCTAACAAGTAAAGTATCTGTTAGTGGGCGACGCTTCGTTGCGTCGATCACATGAAACGCATTATGCCCGAAAATCGAGACCGGGTCAAGGGGTCGCCGGGTCGAGGCATTTTTATAACTTTATACGCTCCATGCCTTGCTGCTCCTTCCCCGCAGTGCTATAGGATATTACTCGGCGCTTACGCGTATTTAGTTGTCAAGGGCTTCGCGAGGCTCGCTACGCTCGCCCCTTGACAACTAAATATTCCCTCGTAATTTCCGTCGCCTGCCGGTGAAGGGGCTGCGGCATTCCGCTTAGGAGATCCGGCGAATCGTGGCCTTCCTGTAGTTGATCTCTTCCAGGTCAGCTAAGTCCACGCTGGTATCTTGTGGATTTTGTACGGACAGGTAGCCTTTCAGCATGATAGCTGCACTGTCACGGTCAGGTGCGCAGATAACTACTGTGCCGAAGTCACGCTTGTTTGTGATGAATACTTTATTCGCTGCCATAATATTAGCTCCAGTTAGCAGGACAGGGACAGGGGTGTCCCCGCAGCTGCAAGTTACTTCATGTTCGGAATGAACCTGTCCAGATCAATAGGCAGGTAGTCTTCATTGGCTACCTTACCCACCTTCTCTGCTCTATTGAATGCCTCAATCTTCTCTGCAATGTTCTTTCCGGGATAGCGCTGTGTACTGATCCCCTTCACGAACATATTAGGTTCGCAGATAATGTAGAGTTCTTCACGTGCGCGAGTCACAGCAGTGTAGATCAACTCCCGATACAGCATGGAAGCCTGTGACTTATGAGTTATGAAGAATACCTTGCGATACTCCGAACCCTGCGAACGGTGCACAGTCATAGCGTAGGCAAGTTGCACCTCATTCACTTCCGTATTGGACTTCAGTTCAAAGGTTTGATCTGTGTCAGGTACATAGACTGTCACCACATGACTAGCAGAGCGTGGCCCACGTTCATCATCCTCCGTATGGGCTTGAGTCCCAGATAGCAGCATGTCCACGAAGTCCATGTGAGCATCCAAAGTTTCCTGGCTTACCTTGCTATCTCTGCTATGCTCCAGTCCCTTGTAGTCCATAGTAGCAGAAGGCAGCCGTGGAATCTTCCCGGTGTAGGCTTTGTTCAATTCAATGGACATCACCTTAGCTTCTTGCTTCCGGTAGGTTACTCGATCACCTGGGCGAAGGTAGCGTTTCTCTCGGCCAGTGAATATCTCCCACACTTCCGCACCTTCCTTCTTAGCTAGGTGAGTAGCGATAGTTGCATTCATTTCTATCTGGCCGAAGTTCACATTCTGCGGAGTCAGGATCATATCTTCATATGGATCGTAGATTCCCTTGTCAATGAACTGTGGCAATGCCTTGCAGATTTGCACGGTAGCTGCGATGTCAGACAGGGGCTTCTTCCAGGGATGGATAGTTACCTTCCCCTTGCCTTCCGCACTCTTGTCTACCGTGAACTCAGGCAGCTTTCCGGGAGCTATCTGAATACCCGACAGGATACGATGCGCCAATGCAATAATAGGAGACTCCAGTGCCTGACGATATACCTGTGTCAGTTCTACTGTGCGGATACCTGCTGCCATCGCATGAATGTAGATGGACTTACCGAACACAGGCGGAAGTTGCTGAATGTCACCTACGAAGATAACTTGCAACTTCGGGTGTGTATAGCGATTCATAGCTTCCATCAAACGATTCCAGAGATCCACACCTACCATAGATGCTTCCTCAATAATGAGGGTAACAATCTCTGTAGGCAGTGGCATCTCCTTACCACGTTGAGGCAGGAATCGCTTCGATGTACGCATCTCACCAGTCTCGTCATCGAATACATCTACTTCCTCAGGCTGATATTCCAGCAGCTTATGGATAGTGAGGCAATTACCTTGAAGATTCGTATCCAGCCCCTTCTTCACATTGTTAGCTGCTTTGTTAGTGAATGCGCAGATAGCAATGCCCGGCACACCTTTCGATGGCAGGTACTTATGACTCACTGCCTCGAATACTGTCATCCAGCCAGCAGTTTGCAGGGCAGACAAGATACCACGTACAGTAGTTGTCTTACCGGAACCGGCAGGGCCGGTGAGCGAGAAGCTATGCCCAGCAATAGCCCATTCAATAGCTTGCAGCTGCTCCTTGTTATAGTTCACACTTGGCGCAGCTACAGGGGAAGGCTGCTCCGTAGTGATAGTGATAGCTTCTGCTACCGGGGTGCGTGCTGGCATTGCCGTAGCAGTGACTGCTGCCTTAGCTGCGTTAGCTTCCCGCAGTCGTGCCAGCTTTGCTTTCAGTGCCAGCAGTGAGTCACTGCCAGCTGGTTTTATCTTATGTGTGGCCATTACACAATCCTATGTGATTTCTTCTGGATAAGCACGTAGTTACCGTACTCATGATGCGAACGGAAAGACAAAGCATAGACTGCTGCTCCACCTTGGTCAGCCAGTACTTGCTGCTTGCTAGTGTACTGGTAGATAGGAATATAAGATTCCCCATTGTGATGCAGCAAGTGAGCATGAGGATCGAGCCTGCAAGCCAGCTCATGCGCAGCTAAATCTACCCGGAAATACTTCTCCAGCTTAGTCTCTTTCGGGATTACCCAATAGTGTACCAGTTGGAAATGAACAGGCGGCAACCTCTTACCTAATGTACTCATGTCCATTCCTTCACAGGTCAAAGTCAGCAGGAGTAGGCAGAGTAATGCTATCTGCTGCTTCCCGCATCCAGGCCACACGTGCTTTAAGATACTCACCTGCTGTCTTAAAGTCCTTGCGCTTAGGTTCTGGCCTATCACTTTCTACTTCTGGTGAAGCTGGTTGAGTGAATTCATCCAGCACTTCCAGCGCGGATCGCAAATGCCCCATAAGCTCATGAGCATAGAAGCTACCGTGAGGAATGCGAGTCTCGCACCAGTCAATAAGATCCGCCAGATCATCACGATCTACCTTATCAGATAGCATTCCGATACTGTCATCCGTCCAGCACCTGATTATAAGCTCCTTCCAGTAGCTGCGAACTGTGGTTTCTTCTCCATCCGGCAGATAGAAAGGTGCGCTGCTGAATTCCCCAGCTTCTGCTGCCCAGTCAGCTACTAGGCTGGCCAGTTTTTCTTCATCCTTTATGCGACGCTTCAGCATCATAGCTTCGATAGCTGCTTCCTTACGCTGCATACGACGGGCAGCTACTTGATTCTCTGCTACTACTGCGCGTTCATCAAGCACAGCTTGCAATGCAGCCAGCCATGATTTGATATGCGCACCGTCAGGAGTAAGATGCAGCTTAGGAAACTTATCGTGATCCTCCCCCAGCAGAGTGAGCCACATAGTTATCAGCTTCTCCTCATTCTGGGCAAGCTGAGGTGCCAGCTTCTTAGGGCTAGGTGCTTGTCCCCAGATAACAGGAAGTTGATTAAGTACAGCCAGCCGGAACAGATAACCAGACACTTCATCTAGTTCCGCGCGATTGTCCAGCGTCTCCAGCAGAGACTTACGAGACAGCGAGAAGATAGGATGCGGTGCATAACCGGAGCCGATACCTGTATCTGTGTGGTATGCAAGGCCAGACTTGTTGCAGAATAGTTTCATAATGGTTCCAAATAGTAGTTAGTAGCTACTGAGCTACTCCCAACTGTGAAAGAATCAGATTCATCGGCCCAGCAGGGAAGAATGTAAGCACACCACGGATAGCTTCATCAGTGACTGTCTCCGGTGTACGTTCTCGCACCAATGCGAACCAGTCTACGGTATCCTGTGTAGCTTGCACAGCTATCGTGCCGGGACTGTCCATGCGTTCCATCAGCTTAAGTATCAGCTTCTGGCCTGCAATGTCCTTGTCCCTGTCAGTCTCACGCAACGCAGCAATGATTGCAGTGAACTCTGATTGCGTAAGAGTGACACGTGCAGATAGCTCCTTCTTCTGCTTACGTGCTGCAAGATGGCCAAGCATGTAATCTTCCATATCCATAAATAACTCCTTCTACTGTCTACTGGTCAAATGACCATGCACTAGCACCCAGAAACTCCCTAGATGCTAGTACGGATCACTGGATCACTGCACAGTCTGGGCCAGCATAAGCCCTATGCCTACACCCAGCAGAATGCAGACCCAGATTGCTATTACTTTCTTCATGATAGTCCTACGCATGGCCCTTCTCTTGTTCAGATTGAATAGATCATATTGGCTACTGAAGTGTTCATTCAGCGGTTTTTGCTGGGAACTTTGCAACATCTGTCCGTACTCCTGTGTCTGTGTTGATGACATGTGTAGGCTGCCTGCCGTTAGCAATGCAGTACATGATAGTGTGTTGCACTTTGTGAAAGGCAGACAGTCTGGAATCTACAATCAGATCCTTCACATGATGTTCACCACTGTAGATAGCCATGCGAGTCATGATAGTGCATTCCCCTTATTCATGTGAGCCATGATAGCTACTTCTACTTCACTATACTCAATAGATCGCATAGGAATAACTGGCCCTTTCTGTGCTACTGCCACAGGCTCATAAGCAATAGGTAACGTGAGATGAAACGGCCTTGCTACACTACCACGGCAGATAGTGAATGTGCCTACTCTCTGCTGGAAGCCAATAGGCCGCAGTGCGAGAAAGGATTTCACCTGCTGGATACTGGCAGAGATACTGAATCGTGCATCCAGTGGGATGATAGAATCACTTCCCATGATACCGTGAAGTTCTGCGAATCGTGAATAGCTCATTTGTATATGTCCTTTAGTAGTTGTGCCTGGGCATCGACGATAGCCAATGCCTTGTCAATTGCATACCAGTTAGCACTAGCATCATCCAGATTGCGATAGTGCTGGTATGCGCAGTGAGCACTGACTGTCCCGCCAATGTTATTAAACAGAGACTTCTCCACCATACTGTGATATGCCCATGCAATGCAATGTGCATGGTGGCCAAACTTCCAGCCAGTCAGGAACTGCATAGGGATAGATTCTAGTTTCCGCATAGATTCACCCCACATTCCTCATGAATGATAGCGATAAGTTGTTTATGCGTTATGATGCTATACAGTCTGACTCTTGCGCGAATACGATTTGCTGCCTCAACTACTGGACTGTGCGGAAGAATAGGCGTGTCCCTGATGTAGCCTAAGTCTATGATTACGTTTTCGAGGGCAGAACGCTTTGACTGTGTAGCTATCAACTCAGTCCAGCATCGTTCAAAGCCTTCTACCGTGTTGCACAGGTAAGGGCCGTGAGCATCTTCCCAATGCGGTTTATACCAGAGATAGTATTCCTTATCCGTAGTAGGTACAAGTATCTTCATGATGGCCTCATTGATAGTAGATAATGTGAATGGAGCAAGGCAACTCTTCAATAATTCCTGTGCGCCTTGCACTTCCCCAATACATAGGAATCATAGATGCGGCAGATAGTTCTTGCACAGCAGTGGCTTTGCCCGTGCAATCCAGCAGCACCATGATGCAAGGTATTGGCAAATCATCAGTAACTTCATGATTACATAACTCCAGTGAGAAGGGCCGGCAGCGGAATGCAGCCTATTAGCCCGTAGGGGACAGCGGTTATTAATGGTCAATCAGGATTCCTTGCTTGCAAGTACCTGATGCGAACGTAGTGAGTATTACATAGCTTTATAGATTGCCGGGTAGCCGTATGGAGCGAAGCGACTAGGCTGGCAAATTGTAAAGCTATGTATACTTGCTGGTAAGGTGGATTGAGCCGTTAAGCTATTAGCGAACCGCTACGGGTTTGGCAAGTGGAGCGGTTCGCAAAGGAATGCTAGTGACTAGAGATTGTCTAGGTCAATGAGAGCTTGCAGATCAACTTGATCACCTTCCGGAATAGCACGAAAGACTACTATCCTATTGGTTGTATCCACAGGCTGGCGCACATAGGTGCGATGCCTTGAAGTTATGACTGTTATATCAGTCACAGCATTGCCTTGCATCGGGAATGCTAGTTGCTGTTGACCTGTTGCTGATTCTAGCTGAAATATCCATGTTCCAGTTGCCATGATTAATTTCCTTTCCTTTCTTTCGTTAGTAGTGTGAGTGAATGCCTGTGTCGGCGCTGCCATGCACCTACCCCTATCCCTATGTGTGTGTACACACTATATCCTATATCATATGAATTGCATTCATATTTTAGGGGGTCATTAAAAAAGATAGTAAAAACTATAAATAGGTAGAACTAAGATAATAAGATAGAGAGTAGATAGTTAGATAGAGTAGAGTAAGTTAGCAGAGTTAGATAAGTAAGGGGAAAAACACGCATGAGGGGGGAGAGGGGTCGAGGCAAACCAGTGGCGACACTGGCGCGAGTGGCAGCGGTGGCAGCGCTGGCGCTGGCGGCACAAATGGAACGATTCTCATTTCGCATTTCGGTTTCTTTTCACGTAAGTTGAGGGATCATTATAGCACGAAAAGGTGTTGTAAAAATACCACACCGGCAAATCAGATTTCATAACTCTAGCGAGCGAAGCTAATGAAAATCGGACTGCTAGAAATTAATCTAGCAGTCCGAATCAGTGGCAGAGACTAACAAGTTAGCAGAAGTAGATTTTCCTACGTTTCTTCTGGCTAACTCGAACTAGCGAAGCGCGAGCATGAACATAACCAATACCAGAGACAAAGGATCGAATACGCATCAGAGATCCTCAAGCGAGACAGCAGGATTCATAATACTTTCAGCTTCGTCAACAAGTCGCTCAAGCGTTTGCCGTTCGTCATCCGTAAGGAATTCATAATCACTGAACTGCGCAAGGCGACCAATGAAGGTAGTGAGCAAATCAGGACGCTGGAGAATAGGTGCAAACTTCTCGCGGATAACTCGCTGACCGCCAGCCGCAGCAGATTCACCAAGTCCGATAGAGTGCGCGAAGGAAACATAGCGGGTAGCCAGCGCAGTGAGACGCGCAACGGACAGAATTCGATTCCCCTTATCAGAAGGTGTGCGAATATCAATAGCAAGCGCGGCAATAGTCAACTCACTGGCAGCAGGAACATAATCCCAATCAGCAGACTTATCCGCGATCAGTTTCTTGCCGAAGCTAGCGAGCGCTTCCGTGAGAATGAGATCAATATCATCATCGCCAGTAGTAGGCGCAGTGAACGAGAACTGTGCATCCGGTCGCTTGCGACCTACCAGTTCCGGGTTATTAGGAAATGCTTTTTCCGTAGCAACACGAAAGAACGTGCGAACAGTAGCGACACCATCCTTCAGGGTGAAAGACATAGCCATGATTACATACTCCATATAGGAAGCTAGGGAACTGCCTAGCGCAGCACTACTACACTACAAGAACTAAGAACCTTGATTATAACACACTAGCTACCCATTGCCAATGTGCTATGTATCAGGACTCTATCAGGACTCATTCCAGCCAATCCAGCACGATCCGAATTAGCAGAAGCAATCCCGGTATCCATGCCGCCCATACTAGGACAGCGATAGCTTGACTGGCTTCATTTAGCAAGGCTGGCATAACGGGCACCTATCAGGTTCCATCCCATATCTTGCGGAAGCATACGGTAGAGATAGCAAGTAGTACGGCGGGAATAACAAGACATCCACTCCAATGCTTCCTGCTTACCATGCGCATAGTGTCGCTTCACCTTGCCATTGTCCATGATAGCTACTACGATATGCGTGGCAGTATAACGGTGGATAGCTGCCTTCACTGCCCGGATGATGCTGGTGATACTAGGTTTCATATCCATGCCCCTATAAGAGAACTAACTAACTAACTAACTAACTAACTAACTAACTACTGAGACTACATAATAACCTACGCAAGCCAGCCCGTCAACACTAATTCATCCAATCCACCTAACTATCTGGTAAGCAAATGTAACTCTATCCAGCCACCCTAGCCTTCCTAGCAATCCTACTCTGCCTAGCCAGCCTGCCAGCCTGAATCTAAATACGAATGAGAATGATAGCTATTCCTAGTTACCGGGGGCTAGTGGGCCTTTTTAGGGATTGGCGCGCACTTTACTAAGGTACTCCAAAAAATTTCCTAAACTTTTTCCAATTCCTCCCCCTAACCTAACTTCAAAAGAAACCAATCCGGCCCTTCCTACGCGCGCGCCTATATAATTCAGCCATCACTTCGGAAATTAGGAGACAGATATGGATCTGGCTACAGAACTAGGCATGGAGCCAGAGCAAGTTGCAGCTCCTACGCAGCTGGCACCAGCGGATGCGAAGTTAGTATCACTTATGGCGGAAGGGCATTCCCAGGTGCATATAGCGGAATTCCTAGGAGTCAGCCCCTCTCGTGTTTCGCAGATGCTGGAAGTTCCGCACATCCGGGCAGCTATTGCAGAGAAGAAGCTGGAGAGGCAGCGGCAGTATTCGGAGCTTGATGAACTCTATGATAGTACGGAGCAGTTCGCAGCGAAGAGACTACGGAAGCTTATTCCGCTAGTAGCTAAGCCCATGGAGATGGTGAAGATCGTAAGTACCCTGAACTCACTGAAGCGTAGGAGTACAGGAGAGCACCTTAGTGGGCAGAGTGCTGGAGCTGTCACAGTGAACTTGCTCCTGCCTGCGGTAGCTGTGAAGAAGTTCACCACGGCGCCGGATACGAACACAGTCACGGAAGTTAACGGGAAGCCTCTCGTAACTATCCCCACTTCACAACTAGCGAGGAATCATGCAGACTACAGAGAAAAAGTCGAAGCAGCGCGACTCGCAAACGCTGCAGCGTCAGAGAAGGGACGAGCACCTAGCCTCGAAGATCTCTGATGCTATCAGGAGGAATTACTTATGCACCAGTCCCCTTACGAAGAGTACGCTGAAGTAGCGCCTCCGCAAGCAGAGGAACCCCAGGAACTTGGCATTGATGCGGAGGCAGCCAGGAAGTTAGCTCAGCAGGATCCTGACTTCCTGGGTTCCATAGCTATGCCTACTGTCTGGGAATACATGCTTCCTCCAGTATTCCTGGATGTGTGGGCTTGGTTGGTAGCTGCAGTCTTTAAGCAGCGTAGCTTTGATAGGTTGGCACTCGGACTGCCTCGGGGCTTCGGGAAGACTACTATCGTGAAGCTGCTTTGCCTCTTTATCATCCTGTTCACGAAGCGTAACTTCATTCTGATCCTATCTAAGACAGAGAAGAAAGCAGCAGCTATCATAGCTGATGTGATGGACATGCTCAATGAACCGAACATCAAGGCACTGTTCGGGGATTGGGAAGTAGGGAAGGTAAAGGACACTGAGCCACTGAAGATCTTCTACTTCCGTGGAAGGCCTATTATCCTAGCTGGTCTTGGCGCCGGAGGCTCAGTCCGAGGACTTAACCTTAAGCAAGCTCGTCCTGACGTTATGATCTTTGAGGACGTGCAAGATCGGGAAGATGCGGATTCGGAAGTAGTCTCGGATGGCATCTATCGCTGGATGCAAGGTACCGCACTGAAAGCTAAGTCTCCTAAGGGCTGCCTCTCACTGTTCATTGCGAACATGTATCCTACTCCGCACTCTATCCTGAAGAAGCTTATGAAGGATAGGAACTGGATTAAGGTGATAGCTGGCGGTATTCTCACCAATCCAGACGGCTCCATGGAATCTCTCTGGGAAGAACTTCAGCCGCTATCCCAGCTACTGAATGAGTACCAGCAGGATATTGACGCAGGTACTCCGGAGATCTTCCACTCGGAAGTGCTGAACGATCCTGAGGCAGCTACGAATACTTCTGTGGACTTCACCAAGATTGTAGCCTTCGATACTGGTGGAGACATTCCGCAAGGTCGCTTCATAGTTATCGATCCTGCTAATGGGAATGCCAATGGGGATGATGTCTCTATTGGCTACTTCGAAGTGCATGACGGGAAGCCTGTGCTGGTGGAAGTAGAGTTCGATAAGTACTCACCTCTGGAGACTATCTGGACTGCACTGAAGATGGCTACCAGGAACCAGTGTGGCTTCATTCTGGTGGAAGGGAATGCGTATCAAGCTACCCTGGCATACTGGTTCAAGTATGTTATGGCACAGCTCGGTCTGATAGGTATTGAAGTAGTGCCTATCTACTCAGGTAAGTCCAGCAAGAACTCGCGCATCCTGAAGATGTTTAAGGCTCTGGAAGCTCTGGATCTGCTGATTACTGAACAAGTGTGGGCGCCAGTAATGAACCAGATCAAGGCATTTAACAAGCTGAAGACGAATAACGTAGATGGTATTCTTGACTTGCTCACGTATGCTACTCGTGTGCTGGGCGAGTTCGATGACTATCTGCAGTCGCAGGAAGTATTCACGGAACTCACTGGCCAGATGGGTGATTTCCTCGACAATGAAGAGTTGCAAATCCAAATGCTGTCAGCTTTCTAGGAGGTAACATGGCAGAGTATAACGACGGAATCTATGTTCCGAGTACCAATTCGCAGGCTTCCTTGAAAGCTTTCTTGGACCAGGCTATGTACAGTGCTGATGTCACGTATGCTATGCGGAGTAACTTCCGTAAGCGTGACTTGGAGTACATGCGTGAGATGGACTTCACGGAAGAGCAGTTCAAGGCTGCTTATGCGAACTACCGTGGTGATCCCACGAAGTTCCAGAACATCATCATGCCCGTGATCATGCCGCAGGTAGAGCAAGCTACTACCTATCAGGTAGGTGTGTTCCTCACCGGGCATCCTATCTTCTCGTTCGTAGCTCCTCCGGGCAAGGAAGATATCGCTATTCAGATGGACACTATCGTTGCAGATCAGCAGCGTCGGGGCCAGTGGGTTACGGAACTCACGCAGACTTTCCGTGATGGCTTCAAGTACAACCTGTGCGGCATTGACTGCTCCATGTCTCATATCATGACTGCGGCGCCGGAAGCTGGGCAGCGTAAGTTGCTGTGGCAAGGTAACAAGGTGCGGAAGCTGGATATGTACAACAGCTTCTGGGATACCAGCGTGCAGCCTCGTCACGTAGCTACTCGTGGCATGTTCGGCGGCTACCATGAGCGTATCACTCGTACTGAGATGATCAAGCGACTTGCTGACTTTCCGCGAGTCATGAACAAGCGCGCAGCTCTGGAATCCAGCTACGGTGTCGGCACTATCACGGGTGATTCTGGCTATGAAGCTTTCTACATCCCACAACTCAACTGGGATGTATTCAGTCAGAGTATCCTCACGCAGCGGGGTGAGATGGACTGGTATGCCTGGGCGCAACTTGTGGACGATAAGAAGCGTAGCTTCCACAACAATCCGAATACCTACCTGGTTACTACTCTCTACGCACGTATCGTACCTCGTGACCACGGTATGGTTGCCGGCGTACCTGCTCCGGACATTCCCTCTTTGTGGAAGTTCGTCTGGGTGAATAGCCAGGTGTTGGTCTATGCTGAGCGACTCACGAACGCACACGACTATCTGCCTATCATGCTGGCGCAACCTCTGGATGATGGCCTGGGTTACCAGACTAAGTCATTCAGCCAGAACCTTTCCGGCATCCAGTCAGTGACCTCTGCGCTGGTTAACTCCGGTATCGCTGCTCGGCGCCGTGCTATTGGCGATCGCATTATCTATGATACTGGCCGAGTGGATGCACGCCACCTGAGTACAGACTCTCCAGTGGCTCGTATCCCAGTACGGCCGAGTGCTGCTGGCCAGGGTGTGGAGAATGCTGTTCGCCAACTTCCGTTCGAAGATGCTCAGTTCGGGAATACTCACGCTGAGATCCAGAACATCATGGGCATGGGCTATCTTATCTCCGGACAGAACCAAGCTCGCCAGGGCCAGTTCGTCAAGGGGAATAAGACTCGCTTCGAGTTTGCTGAGACGCTGGGCAATGCTAACTCCCGTGACCAGCTCATCGCTATCACCTTCGAGGATACGCTGTTCACTCCGCTGAAGGAAGTTATCAAGGCGAACATCCTTCAGTACCAGCAGACTACTACGCTGTTCAATCCGGAAAGCAAGCAGGCTGTGGACATCGATCCAGTTGCGCTACGCACAGTCATGGGAACCTTCAAAGCTTCCGATGGCTTGCTTCCCAGCGACAAGCTTATTGACGGTGAAACGCTGGAAGCTGCACTCACTGCCATTGCCCAGGCTCCGCAACTCGCTGCTGGCTACAACCTGGCTCCGATGTTCAGTCACCTTATGAAGTCCCGTGGTGCGAACTTGGCCCCATTCGAGAAGTCTCCACAGCAGATGGCCTACGAGCAGGCAGTAGCTCAGTGGCAGCAAGTTATGGCTGCGCTGGCTGAGCAACTCAAGGGACTTCCGCCTGAGCAACTTCAAGCTGCGCTTCAGCAGGCAGTTCCGCAGCCACTCCCTGAGCAGTTCGGCTATGATCCTGCTGCGCAGGTGCAGAAGTCTCCAACTGAATCTGCTATGTCCAATCAAGGGCCAAGTATTCTTCAGCAAGCTCTGGGAGAAACGGAAGCACAGGGAGGCGGAATGTAGCGCGACGCGGCCCCTTCACCGGGTAAGGCCGGTCTGCAAACCAGCGCGGGCCCACTTGTCAAGGCCGTAGAGCGAGCGAAGCGAGCGTGCCTTGACGAGGGGTTAGCTGGTTTGCTAGCCTAGGCCGTCCGGTGAACGGCGGCAAGGAGCGCGTAATAGCTAGTATGAAAAGAAACCACCTAGGTCTATAGACTACGCATGAGGTATCATAACCATGTCTAATCAACAACCCGTGACAGTAAAGTATTTCCGTGAGACTTATCCGACAGAAGAAGCTATTGTTCTGGCAGACATCTTGTCTCCAGTTCAGCAAATCAAGCTACGAAATCGGATTGCAGAACTTATGGAAGAAATGCTGCACGTTCAGCTCGAATCTGGCAAGGAAGCCCAGTACGCAAATACGATAGCAACTTATCGTGGCATGATTGCGTCACTGACTACCTTGGTCAATGAGAGCGATAACGCCCTTTCACAACAAGTACGGAGCTAATAATGTCTCTTCTCGGTTCTTTCTTTGGTGCACCTGCTGCCCCTGCTACTCCCGAAGCAACTCCTCCGGCACCCGCTGCTACTCCGGTGCCTACGGATACCAGTAACCCCGCCGGTCAACAAGCTGACAAAGTTGGCTTGGATGCCTGGGCGGAGTTGATGAATCCGGATCCCACGAAAGTCAAGCAGCCCGAAACTTTCGATCCTTCCAAGTTGTTCAATCTGGATGCTGCGAAGTTGCAGGAACAGGTTGGCAACATGAACTTCATGGAAGGTGCCATCAAGCAAGAAGATATCGCAGCCATCAAGGAAGGTGGCGAAGGTGCGATGGAATCCATGCTGAAGGTGATGAACCGGATGGCTCAGGGGGTCTTCGCCAAGTCAACTGCCATGACCACGCAACTTACGCAACATGCGCTGGCCAAGGCAACTCCTGGTATGCAGCAGATGATCCAGCAAGGTATCGGGGAAAGCCAGCTCAACCAAGCTCTGCAAGGTGCTGATCCTGTGTTCACTCACCCAGCTACGGCAGGTATGGTGAAGATGATTGCACAGAATCTGCGTCTGTCCCAGCCGAATGCTACGGCGCAAGAGATTGCTGAGCAAGCTCAGAAGTACGTGAAGGACTTTGCGCAAGCAGTTCTGCCCAAGTCCGACACTTCCGGTGGCCCGGACAGCGTTCCGTTCGACTTCGACAAGTGGCTGCAGGAAGACTACAAGTAACCTTCCGCAATTAAGGAGCTATCATGGCACTTGATCCCAACTCCCTGGTGACGATCCGTACTCCGGTGTACTCACCTGATCCCACCGATCCCGACCAAAGTGTGCAGACTGGCGTAGGTTTGCCTGTCAGCATTACTTTGGCTGAGCTTGCCGAGTTTGTCTTGGCACAAGCTCCAGATCCTGGTGGCGGTGGGGACTAACTAAGTCCTCAACCCACAAGCAGTTAATCAATCATCTCACACAAGGAGCCTACTATGGCTGACGGCGTCTCGGTTACCGGTATCTATAACTCCGGTCAATTCACCAAGGATCTGGCGAAGCCCAGTTTCCAGAACACCATCACTCGGCTGATGCCGAATGGTACTGCACCCATCTACACTATCTCCGATCGTCTGAAGTCCGAGACGGCGGCGAACGTGGAACATGGTTTCTACACCAAGTCCCGGCTGTTTCCGATGTTCGAGCTGGATGCGAACATCACTGCTTCGGAAACTACCTTCACGGTGGTGAGCACTGCCAACCTGATTCCGGGCCAGATCCACCGTCTGGAAGCTACTGGCGAGAACGTGCTGGTCAACCAAGTTATCAGCCCGACTTCGGTTAGCGTGGTTCGAAACATCGGCGGCGGCGCTGCTGCTATCAACATCGCATCGGCCAACGCGAAAGCCTACCAAGTCGGTTCCGCTTTCGAGGAAGCTTCGCTGCGTCCGAACGCCCTGGCAGGTACGCCGGTTCGTATCACGAACTTGACGCAGATCTTCCGCGATACCTGGGCTATCTCCGGTTCCGCTGAGCAAGTCAAGGTGATTGCTGGCGACACTACTGTGGCCGAGAACCGCCGTGACTGCATGATGCTCCATGCGCAAAGCATCGAAGCTGCTACCATCTTCGGCAAGAAAGCAGAAACCATTCGCAATGGCCAGCCGTTCCGTGCCATGGATGGTCTGCTGAGTATCATCGGCAACCTGAACTACTACCCGCCCAGCTACAGCCAGCCGAATACGTACGTTGCGCAGACTGCCGGCACGAGCCTGGCCCAGCTGGAAGACATGCTGGATCCAGTCTTCAACCAAACTACCGATCCGGCAGTTGGCAATGCCCGTGTGCTGTTTGCCGGCGGTAACGCAGTTCGCGTCATCAACAAGTTGGCCATGATGAATGGTTACTACAAGTTGGTTGATGGTCAAACCAACTGGGGCCTGCGTTTCAAGACGCTGACGCTGGCTCGCGGTACCTTCGATATCGTGGAACATCCGCTGTTCAACAGCAACGCTGACTGGATCAAGATGCTGCTGGCTCTGGATCCTACCTGCATGGGCTATGCTTACTTGGGCAATCGTCGCCACCTGGTGAAGGATTTCTACGGCAACAGCTCCGGCGGCGTGGCAGTGGACAACGGTATCGATGCTATCGGCGGCACGCTGACCACAGAACTCACGTTGCTGAACCGCAACCCGCCGGCCAACGCAGTGATCACCAACCTGACCGCTGCTATCCCCAACGCCTAAGTAGGCACGGTGAGCTAACTGAGGTGCACTCTTAGTTAGCTCACCTTTTTACCCCAGGAGATCTCCATGTCCGAAGTATCCCAAGAAGTCAAGCTGTTCAAGACCACTCGCCAGTTCCTCCAGTTCCCCACCACGCACTGGGGTAACGTGGCATTCTCCAATCAACTCTTCGCAACTACGGATGCAGAGTTGACGGAGTACATCGAAACTAACATCCTGCACGATCGCGCCATGGGCGTGTACATCGACCCGGATCAGCCAACTATCGATCTGGCTACGGAAGCTCATCGTCTGCGTCTGCGTGACGTTGACTTGGCCATCCTCAGTGCGCAAGCTGTGCGTGCTGCCAAGGCATCCAGCAACGACAAGGCTGCTGAACTCGGCGGTGTTGCCAGCTCCAAGGCCAGCCCTACCACGGGCGGCGCTACTGGAACTGTGCGTGACCCGGAAACTCCGGCTCTGAACACTGCTACGGCCATGCTGCAAACAGCAGCTGCCGGCAACTCGGCGGCAGCTATCCGCGAAAAGCTCGCTGCTGCCAACAAGTAATTTTCCAGGGGTAGTGCTATGAACTTTACTGAACTTGTGGATGAGGTCATCAGTCAGACGTCTCGCCCTGATTTGCGTGCACTTTCCGAGAGCAGCGTTCGTAGTGCTACCCTCAAGTTGCACACGAAGGACTATTACAGTAGAGACATTCTGGAAGTACCTGTGGCCTTCTCAGCTCCGCAGGTGATTACCAGCTTTACTCCGTCTGATATCTTGGAGCGCTACAGAGCGCCTGCTTATGTCCGTATTTGGGATTATGCTGATGATGGCCCTCTCCAAGGTACTCCAGGTAGAATCCTGACTTGTGTAAACCTGGGGGACATTAAGGACAGATACGGGTATGATAAGTTGGATGTGTACTATACTGCAGGAAAGAATCTGCAGATACGTACAAAGGATCCACTGACTCATATCCTGTTCGGTTACTACAAATACCCGAACATAACCCCGGCTGGTTGGGAGTCGTGGATAGCTGACGATCTTCCCTACGCTATTATCCACGAAGCTGCGCGTGCTGTATGCGTAGCTACTGGAGACAAGGAAGGAGAGCAATCGCAGACTCGTATGGCTGCAGAGCAATTTACTCTCGTTACCATTAACGGGGTTTCTGGCGAAATGTTTTGATCCGAGGCTGGGTAGGTTTAACAACCTGCTCAGCCTTTTGCGCATTAGACTCGTGTACAAAAGGCTGAGTAACTAGGAGAGATTATATGGCTACTATCTGGAATGGTGGACCTGGAGGCGGGTTCGTAGGATCACTTCGTCGTTGGCTGCGGGGTGATACTAAGGAGTTGGATTACTCCCGCTCTCTGCAAGATGAGAAGGGTACCTATTATGAACCCTTCTCTAATGAGCACTTTCGCGAATTTCGTGGAGGTGGTGGGGAACCTCCAAAGGGGTTTCTGGTAGATGCTCCTTATCTGGCGCACTACCAGTTTCGTCTTGCTGACTCTCTGGCCGATCATGTGCGTATGGGAGCTTCTCTGCAGCGGGGCTTGTTTGCTAATGAAGTAGCCGTACCCTTGGTTGGTATTGAGTCCATTGGCTTTGATACGGGTGTAGCACCTAACCACTTCTCTATGATTGATCTAGTGGATATTGGGTGCACCTGGTTTCAGTACCTTGGACAGCATCCAATACATGGCCTGCTTGTTGGCAGCTTGGAAACTTTGGTGCGATTGGAGATTAATGAGTCTCCGCATACTCGGAGGTTAAAAGGATTCTCTCCTCAGGAGACTGGTACGTTCAGTCTTCAACTGGAATATGGAACTCCGAAGATCCCGGCGGAACGGGATAACTATTACATGATAGCTCAAGCAGGGCTGTATGAGGATCTTCGTACCTTCAAGCTGAATTCTCGCTTTCTCAGCACAGCGCAAAAACTTCCAGTGAAGTCCTTTGCAGATATGAAAGCGGCTATTGCGGCTGAGCCTGTGATCCCGCACAGTGTATTTGTTGGTGGTTTTATTACCAATACGATTGCAGATGCGCTCAACTTTCCTGATATCTGTAAGACCACCAGTTGGATGGATGTTGGGCCAGAGTCTATGTGGCTTGTGGAAGTAGCCAATGGTACAAGCAATACTTTCCGTGTGCAATACAAAGATGCGGAAGGGCGTATGTGGTATGACTACACACGCTCTACGATTGATAGGCACGTTAATCGTGTGTATGGTATTCCCACTAACGCTGTGCAGGTGCGTATTTGTTTTCAGTATGCACCTTCGGGGGATACAGCAACTGACTTGATAATTAAGCGAATCCCAGAGCGTTATGATCCGTGGAGGGGTTCCTGGGTGCGAGTTCATATACCTGTCAGTGCTCCAATCTATTTTACTCCAGGTTGCGTGTGTCGTTTCACTCTGTCTCGCTGGGATTTCTCTCCAAGTGAGCAATTGGATCTACATGGGTTGAAAATCATAGCAGGCGGCTTTAGCTTTATGCATAACATTCGTCCTTATGTATACAGCAGTTTGCTGCGTGGAGGTGCTAAATGATTATTAAGACATCCAATTTGGTGCCTATCTCCCCAAAGATAGGGTTGTATCCTATTAACTACTATAGTCCTACTGGGGCTAATAGCCTATCAGCAGAGATCTTTTGGGATAATGTCTTTCCTACTCCTACGGAATGCATTGTATTTGTGTCGGGGGGTGCTGGTAATGCTACTTACCCAGTGAACCATTCCTTCCCGATAGCTGGTACCCGCAAAGGCAGACTCTGGTACAATGCTAGAACTTATGGAGAGCTTAAGCTTCCCTCGGATCGCATTCGTTATGGGAGGCAACCTATTCATAATCCCTATTACTGGAGCATAGAACTCCAGAGTCATCTGGAGTATCTGGCTGCTAACTACCCTCAGATAAAGAAAGTTGTTATCTTTGGGCATTCACGTGGAGCCGGTTTGGTTTGTTCGTGGAGCGATCTCAGTCGGAAACTCTACAATGATGTGTTTCCGTTTGTAGTTCGTGGCATTGTGCCCAACTCTCCTGCTGGGGGAAGTGATGCCCAGGGGCGTTGGCTTAGCGTGTACTATGCGCAACGTGCAACGTACAGCTATTTTAATAGGATGGCGCACAGGACTATTGCCACGGTAGGGGCTGGAGATTACACCCACACCAATCGCGCACACATGGAGAACGTAAATCGTTTCCTGGATAACCCTCTGGTGGACTTGCGTATCATCGGAGATAATACTTACGGTCACAGCTGGCCCAGCCAGCACATTGCTGAGTGGTTTGACTTGGCAGAGGAGCTGTTCTAATGGCTGATGATAATAGCCCATCAATCTGGTCTCCAGATGCAGTGCAAATTCCTGGCCCTCCAGGCCCTGCTGGCCCACCTCCCGAACTGCGCAAAGGTACAGTGACCTTTGGTAGTGGGAACTTCTGGTTGGTTGAAGTCTCTCGGGGAGTGTATAGGCTGGACATGGAACTAGCCCAAGGCAATCCCGGACTTCCTGGAGACCCTGGAGTAGCTGGTCCTCCTGGTCAATTTGCCTCTGCCCTTGTTACCATGCTGCCTGCGGGTAGTGCTCCTACTGCGTCCGTTACTGGTGCTTACCCTAACCAGATTCTTAATCTGGGAATACCTGTTACACCTGGTACTCCGGGTGACCCTGGAGGGCCTGGCGCTCAGGGAGAACCAGGTAATCGAATCCTGGTATTTACTACTAAGCCCACAGACTTCACTGGTATTAACCCAGATGATTATGTAGTAGTGACTTCCGAGAACTGGCTTTGGTACAGATTTGATGGAGATGCTGAGGAGCTTGTATCTACAGGGCAGAGTAACAAGGGTGCTGATGGCGTGATTCAGGCCTTGGTAGAAGGTGCTGGTATCTCTATTGATGCAAGCGATCCAGCCAATCCTGTGATCTCCGTTGCTAATACAGTGGCCTTGAAACATGAAGTATTCAGGCTCACGGTGGTTAGCACCAATGGTGCTGGTAACCTAGATGTGCTTCCAGGTAATACTGTAGATGGAGCTATGTGCCTAGCTATAGGCCATGTCTCTGAGGTGGCTAATGGAAACATGTCTATAGCTATCGGGCCTGCGGCAAAAGCTACTGCTGCAGCTGCTACTGCTCTCGGTGCTGGAGCACAAGCTAATCATCCTACGTCTGTAGCTATTGGCGTAGGTAGTGTTACCTCACGCCCAAATGAAGTTACGGTAGGTAATCGTCTGCTAGCTGATGTGCTCAGGCCACTTATTCCTAGTGATGGAGTTAATAAGGCTTACGCTGACGAGCGCCTTCCCTTAGTGGTTACTGAAGCGGGTCTTCTACCCGTGCGCTCTATGCACGACACTTTCGTTGTCACTGAGTCTGTGGAAGTTATCTTGCCCACAACAGGGATAGCCTTGGGGCACATTATCTCCATTCGTGCAGCTATGGGGGTTAATGTCTCAGTTAAGATCCAAGGGGATATTGATTTCTCTGTACCCGCTGGTGCAGGCTCGGTGGATTCAATTGAGTTGGACCTGCCTGCCTCTTTCTCATTTGGTGGCGTTACTTGGGGGATATTCTGATGGAGATGAGTAAATTACTCAAGCTGGCAATGAAGCTCACACTTACTCCAGAGGGTGAGCTGCTGAGCACAGATAACTGCACAGTGGTGAGCGTCCCCAATGGTAAATCTTTTCGTTGGCCAACTGGGTTGCAGATCTGCGTTCATGCGGAGAAGCGTACTTTTGACATAACCAGTCAGGCTACTGGGGTGTATTACAGGAATGTAGCCTGGGCATTTCCACAGCCATTCGCCGGAGCTGGCTGCTTGTACGCAAACATCACTGCTAAGGCTACGGGGCAGATTACTGGATCTGCCCCGGCTGATGACAATATCTTGAATCTGACAGGAACTCAGTTTCATATTACATCAGCGGTGTCGCTCACATCCAGGGAATTCAATTGTCGATTCTTCGCTTTCGGCTTTTATAAATAGGAGGCTTTATGCCTTTGGTTAACTTCCGGGCTAACGTCCAAACAGCTTTGTTTCCGCTGCTGTCTCAAGCTCAGGGACAGACCGTCATTATCCCTGAGCGCGATCAGACGTATGTTCCTGGGGTTAACCCCAGTGAGCAAACTTCCCCAGTGGATCGGGGTGTTCCGCAAATTTATTATGCAGAGAACGTTATGCCCAGTACGTATGGGCTACAATCCATTGGGTATCTCACAGCAGTGCCTGCCTACAGTAGCTCTGCTGTGTTTGGTGACATCTGCCAAATCCGTCAAACAACTAATGGAGCTAAAACTTACGCTGCTGTAGAGACAGTATCAGGTCGTATCCTTGTTCTCAACACAGCTAATCGTTGGGTGATAGCGGGAGCTGCTGCTGGTACTGCAGTGCCTACAGGACTCACAGCTTCTACAAAGCTATCCGAGGCTACCATTAATGGTGTTACTTATTTGTGTGTTGCGGGTAAAGGAGTATACACCGTAGTGCAAGGAGCCACTCCCCAGCTTAGCCTAGTAACACTTAAAGGTCTTACTATGACCAACATGCAGGGTATTATCTCTGCAAATGGGTACATGATTGTGTATTCTACTACAGGTGTGGCTTGGAGTAGTTCTACAGATCACACTGACTTTGAGCCTAGTGATGTTACAGGTGCTGGCTCTGGGCAGATACAAGATGCCAAGGGAGAAATCAAATGGGGACAAAGCACTAGTTATGGCTTTATCTTGTACACCTCGGGTAATGCTGTGTCTGTGACGTTCTCGGGGAATAGCGCTTTCCCGTGGAACTTCCGGGAAGTGCCTGGCTCAGGTGGGGTGAATTCAGGCACTCTTGTGTCTGTGGAGACTAATAAGCAGCAGTTTGCTTATACCTCCAATGGCGTTCAGCAGGTATATCACACCACAGCTAAGACGGTGTTCTCATTTTTGACGGATTTCTTGTCCGACATTAATTACGAGTACTGGAATCCAACCAGTCTTAATATCATTCGTGAAAAACTGTCTGGAAGGATGCAAAAAGGTATGGCGTATATTTCAGATCGCTACCTTATGCTGTCGTATGGCAGACCCCAGGATGCCCAGATGAGCTTTGCGCTTGTCATGGACACACTGCAGGGGCGCTTGGGTAAGCTGCGAGTTGACCACATTCGTTGCTTCTCCTATGAGCTGGGAACTCCAGGTGCTCCAGATGCTGCTCGTGGCTCAGTGGCTTTCTTGCAACGTGATGGCACTATCCGTGTGTTGGATATGAATGCAGGAACAGCCACTACACAAGGTATGATGATACTTGGAAAGTATCAGGTAGCTCGGGGGTACATGAGCAGACTTATGGAAATCTGGCTGGAGAACCAATCTGAGTTTACAGCTAATGCAACGCTGGTTCGAGTCGGTTCCACCTTCGATGGAAAGAATATTACCACGTGGACTAACCCGTATAAAGTTCAAGATGCTGGAGTATTTGCAAAGTACCTGAGCAATACCTGGGGAAAGAGTCATGTACTTCATGTGTCCGGAGGCTTCAATCTTGTTTCACTGGAGCTTCAACTTCAGGTGTCTGGTAGGAGATAATTATGGCCTATCTCAGTAAAATTAATTTGGGGGGTCTCTCTGAGACTCCTAAGGCAACAGATTCAGAGATATTCCCCGATCTTGTGGATATCTACAATGCTATTCATATCCTGTCCCAGTACACTGACAGGCTGATCACGGATAAGAGCACTGAGGATAGTAGTGTTCCTGCTTATGAGATGCTGCCCCCAAATAGGATTACTTGGCTGCGCTCTGCTGTAGATGGTATTAAGGCTGGTCATATTGTCAGCTATTACAGCCTGGTTAATGTGTCTGGACTAGGTACTATCAGTGGGCTGGTGCTTGGAGTCGGCACTACAGCTCATCCTCGTAAGGTGTTTCAAGAGTCCTGGAATACTCATAGGCGTTGGCTAGATGTGCGAGGTTATGGAGGACTCCCTAGTGGGCATAACCAGGTTGCAGATAGGCAAGTGAACCCGGCTCAACGTGGGAGGTTGAATAACTTGCCACCAGCTCCTACGTTCATCGCCCTCTCTGACGGTGATGCTGGGGACATGATTAAGGTAGCAATGTGGGAGAACTTTCTAAAGATGGAAGGAGCTGCTCCAGACACGAGCTATGGAGCGTACCCGGCTATTAGTCAAGTGCAAGCCACGGGTAACTATCGTAATGGACAGCCCCGTTATAATGTGCGACTCACGGGTATGGGAGGACTGATAGCTGTTAAGCACACTGATCCAGCGAATTTCAACCGGGTTGTTCCTGACACTTGCGTAGGAGTGTATGTGGCTCCTGATACCATCCAACTCGTTCTCCAGCCTTTCGATGCTGGAGTATACACTACCATGGGCCCTAGCCCCTTTGATGGCTGGAACTCAGGTAATGGCAACTAAGGAGAAGCACATGACTTTTAAATACTTTACTTTGGAAGAGTTCACTCGATCTGCTACTGCAGAAGCCAAGCACATTGACAATAGTGTGCGTGCAGAGCATATGAAGGCTGCAGAGTTCACACTGACCCAGATGGATAAGCTGCGTGAGTTTCTCGGGCATCCTATCCACATCAGCTCGGGTTATCGGAGCCTAGGACTGAATGCTGCTATCGGCGGTGTTGCTACTAGTCAGCACTCCAGGGGAGAGGCAGTGGACTTCAACTGCCCTGGCTTTGGAACTCCCAAGGAAATTTGCCTGGCTATCTGGAAGGAGTACCCAGGCTTCTGGGATCAGCTGATCAATGAACCTACCTGGGTACATATCTCATTTACTCAGGCTCGTACACAACGACTACAGCTGCTGACTCGTAATGGCCCAGGTAAGTATCTTTCGGGGATCTATGATGCTCGATAACTTCACCGAGGCAGGAGCTAAGGGTGCGCACATCTGGGCCATCGCTATCCTGGGAACTATCCTGGGATACATGGCCAGAACTTGGGGGGTAGGTAAGACACTTAAAGTATCCAGAGTGTTCTTTGCCTTCTTCGCTGCCATCTTCACTACGCTGCTTGTTCGAGCAATATGCCGAGCGCTGAACCTGTCAGAGGACTGGACAATAGCTATAGTGGGTATCTGTGCTTGGTTTGGTACAGACTTCACAGTGGAGTTTGTCCGAAAACTGGTATTCAAGAAACTGGGGATTACCGATGTTATCATCCAAAGTGGTACAAATACTCCTGGCAATTCTCTCCGCCCTGGTACTGTATATCGGGTGGATGAAATACAGAAGTGTTTCGGAGGAGCTTGCGAACCTGCAGCAAATCATCCAGAGTCAAGCCCTGGTGACGCGGATGAATCTGGAGTCCGTGAC
>JBANCZ010000291.1:0-43206 GCA_037040025.1 Sphaerogastrella javana | reverse complement strand
CACACACACACACACACACACACACATACGTATGATATTTATCACATGTATTGGTATATGCATGAATAGGAAAATGCATCGAATTGTGTTTGAGAGAGGGAAGGGTTACGTATGGAGGGGGGGGGGGAGGGCAGTGCAGTAGGATTTGTTGTTGCATGCATTTGCCTGTGTTGCATGTGTGTATACCTGCATATAAAATAATCTGTTTACTATAAATATCATTTCATATGCAACGTAAATACATAAAAGCCAACACACACACACACACACACAGAGGCTATGCACACACACATACAGAAATATATATATATATATATATACATATATATTCACATGCTTGGAATATAGCGTTGGCATCAAGTAAATTTGCAGCACATCAAAGTTATACGAAATATGCATTAAATAAGCAAAATTGCAAGCAATGCGAGGGGAAATGAGCAGAGGGGGTGTGCTGTGGTCGAGGGGGGAGGGGAGGGAAGGGGTAGGGGAACTGCCGATGCTGTGTCGTTGTCCTGTGCATTGGGTTGTTGTTGTCTGCTACATATCCTTAGCAGAATGTTGATGCACTGTCAAAAATAAAGTAGTGCAAACAACAGGGCTCGTAATAAAATATAAATTAAAATAAAAAAATATATAAATAATAATAAAATATTTGTAAAATTAACAAATAATTAAAAATCAAAAATATAATATAAATAGAGTGTAAAATTGTATTATTGTTTAATAATCAATTTTAATGCGTAATAAAATAGTTTAAAAATAATTTCATCTTTTGTTAAATAATTGAAAATATTTAAAAATATATAATTTATAAATCAATTTCAATGCGTAGTAAAATAATTAAATTATACTAATTTCATTTAAATATTTCATTTATATATTAAAAATTATATAGTTTATAAACCAATTTCATTGAGTTTTAGTTAAATAATAAAAATAACTTTTTCTTGAAATCATATATTGGATTTATTTTTTAAAGTGGTATATATATTTGTATATAATATATTTTATAAATTTATTAAAATTATAAATAATTTTTTTAATATTTAATTTTTTTTAAATTTATAAATCTTCTTTTAATTTTTTAAAATTTTAATTTAAATTTAAAATTTTTATATCATAATTTATTATGATTCTGTTCCTTGGCCAAAATCTTTTGTTTGCAGTGTACCAATGCGTGTGTGCTTATGTCTATGCATTTTTGAGTTTCTAATTAGAAGTGATACTAACACACACACTTACACTCATACACACACTCACACACACACACATACACACATACACTCGCTCAAATTGGATATTTGGGAGAGAATTTCTGAGGCGCCTGCATACTTGCATGCAACGTTCAATGCAGCTGTTATAAATTTGTTGCAGCTTCGCCTTGCCACAAACAATGGCCATTACATACACACACACACACACACACACACACACAGGGATAGCATGGCATATCTATATGCACATAAGCATAGTAAAATATATATATATATATATAAACTTAATATACCATAATATGACTATTTTCTATATATGTACATTTTCTATATACTATATAAATTTGTGTAAACTGTACGAGTTTGGTTCTTATGGCGTGTGAGCTGCTTTTGTTGTTGGACAACTTGAATTATAATAATTTTAATTAAAATTTTTAGCTAGTTCATGTAGTATTCTGTGTGCGGTTGTCTCGCTCGCACACTTAATTTACAATAACATCGTTTTGTAATACGAAAAACAACATTTTTAAGCATAAGCGAATTATGTAAAACTTTTGCAGTTTGCTTTCTCTTTTCCTTTCTCTTTCTCTATTTCCCCCTTTTTTTTTTGATTTTTAGTTTTGCTTTTATCTCATGCTCTTGATTTTTAGTTTTCATTAGCAGCAACTACTTTATGGGGTAGAGGATGGTGCCGCATAACATTTACCGCTTGAAAGTGGTTCAGGGGCTTTTCCTGGGGTTTTTATACCCATCCAACTTTGCTAAGCATTGTCATCCATTTGCTTATTTTGCATATTCATAATTTCATTTTACGTATTTCAATTAGAATATCATCATGGAATTTCTCTACTTAGAACAATGGAGATTGCTCCAAAAACTGGCCATGTGAAAGTGTCCAAAAGGGTGAAGGGGTAGGGAAAAGGGAGATAGCAACTTGTATAAAAAAGTTGGTTATAGAAATTGGTAGTCGGAGTAAAACAACATTAAATTATGGCAGATAATATGCAATTTTATTTGTGATATTTTATTTTAGGGGTAATTATGATATAAATCTTGAGAATTAATTTATTTATGGTTAACCCATTTATTAGTGTTTAATTAATAGGAAATTAATTTAAAAAATGTTCCATAAATATTTCTTGGAAAAGGTATGACTAAATGCATCTAAAATATCATGTATAACATATGTATATCGATAACTTATAGCACAACTGCACACAATATTCACTTCTTGGATCTTTTCATGACTGTACTTATAAATTATTATTATTTTAAATGTTATTATTAAATATTACAAATAATTTGTGTATTTATCCTGCATTTACATATCAATAACAGTAATATGTTAATAAATAATTGCATTTACTTATCGATAACTTACACTAACTATTCTTTTTCTGTATTTAAACATAAATCATTGACTTTATGCATATTCAATGCAATAAATAGTAATATGTTTATTTATTCGTTTACTTATCGATAGTCATATTTAATCCATGAAAGGCTTTTACTGTATTTAATCATAAATCATTAAATAAGGGACATTAGCTATCTTAATACATACTAAATGTTGACAATAATATGTGCATATTTAATACGATAGACTAAATTAAATATGCACAAAATGTCAGCACATTTTATGGAATGCATCTAAGACAAAACTAATGAATTGAAGAAGAGAATTAGTGAAAGGCGGTAAAAGGGGCTGAAAGATGGTGAAGGATTGAATCTTGGTCTCTGTGAAATCTTACAATGACACTGACAACACAAAGTCAAAACGCGCAACGTCAAATTTCAAAGTTAAGAGCTATTATATTGATTATAAATATGAATAAGAGCAGCCAGGCTCAACAAGGTGCCTCTTGGTAGTGGTCGTGGTTGAGGTCGTTGCTGAGATCGTGGAAGGGGGAGAGGGGGAGGGGGTGTGGCAGAAGGCTGATGAAGACGACGTCGACATATATGCGGTTGCCTTTTGTTAGAGCCACAATAACTTACTCATTTTGCTCAATAATAAATGCAATTATGTGCCCTGATGCCTGCCGCTTGCCACTTGCCACATGCCACTTGCCGCTTGACTCTTGGCTGTTGCACATACACATAGTGTGGCATTTGCTGTGGATGGGAGGAATGGGTTTTTTTGGTAGAACGACGCGAACTACGAAATTAATTTAGACACAAAGCCTGGCCGCCATCCATTGCGAATGGGCTACAGCTTCAGAGCTTGGAGCTTCGTAGCTTTGAGCTTCGCACTGTGAACAGCGAGTCCTTGCATCCTGGCAGTGCCCGAAAAATTTGCATTTTAGCGCAAAATGCCTTTGTTTAGATTTTCTTGTGAATTTAATTTATTGGAAAATTAGCGCATGACGTCAAGCTGCAAAACTAATTGAATGCGAAGCGTGCAACAGCAGCAGCAACAGCAACAACAACAACAACAACAACAACAACAGCAACAACAACCTCAACTATTAATTGAAGCCATCAAAGTTGCGGCTGTGTGTGTCGCATGGGGCAACGAAACTCGCTTGCCACACGCAACAAAATTAGCACATAAAATTGCAACTCTATAGAGTACACTGTAGACTGTGCGTGTGTGTGTGTGTGTTTGTTTGTGTGTGTAGATTTATAAAAATAGTCACATAGTTATATAGAAACTATCGCATAATTTCTAGATTTATCACTAGGAAATTATTGTCTTCATTAAAGAGCAGATGCTCAGCCTTGGGCCCTCACTGTAATTAGCAGCAATTCTTTTGGCCAGACTTCAGATTGTTTGTTTTTGAAGTCATTTAGCTGCTGCTGCTAAAATTAGCACAGCTTTTAAGGTTTAGATTAGCTAAGCACGCAGTGGCAAATGTTACGAAAGAGAGAGAGAGTTAGAGAGAGAGAGATAGTTAGAGAGAGAGAGAGAGAGAAAGAGAGAGAGAGAGAGAGATCGTCTAAATATAGAGCCAACAGAGAGTAAACTAAATGTTTTGAGAGGGTTAAAAGTGACTTTAGAGTTAACAGATAGCGCACAGAATGTTAAAAGGGATTAACAAAGATTTAATAGAAATTCAACAGATATTTTGCATACTTAACGGAGATTTAACAGAGACCTGAGATTTAAGAGAGATTTAACAGGGATTTAACAGGGATTTAACTGCGATTTAAGAGAGATTAAAGAGAGACTAAATAGTAAGTTAACAGAGATTTAACAGAGATTTATCAGAGATTTAGCAGAGATTCAACAGAGATTAAACAGAGAGTTAACACATATTGAACTGGTAGTTAACAGAGAGTAAACTAAGAGTTAACAAACAGTTAACTAGAAAATATAGTTTGGTTTCGATTACATCGAAAAGTAGAAATCTATAAACAACATCGTTAAATGTTGATTGATAATCAATAATTGCTAATGAACATAAACTGTTAGAGAATAATCGATAATTGGTATCGATAACCAATTCCAATATATAACATTAGATAAATATTTTCCATTATAACATGCAGCCAATATTTGAAGCTGCACTAAATCTCTTTAAAACAAATTTGCAGTTAACATTACATGGTGGAAGTAGTAGTAGTATAAGTAGTACCAGTAGTTGTAGTAGATGTAATATTAGTAGCAGCAGTAGCACTAATACTAGTAGTAGTTGCTGTTGCTGTTATTATTGTGGCTTTGCTGCAAGACCTGAAATGCTTGTAATTTCCACACCTTCCTCTGGCATTCTATATAGTCATACATATATCCCGAAAGCGATCTTAAGTGATGCAAAATGTTCAATTAGAGTCGGACTTATGCACACAAATTACCAAAAGCGTCGGACAAATGTTAATGAAATATATTTCACAAGACGGCGCAACGGAAATGCTAAATTTTCATATTATTATACGATACGAAACGATACGATATCGATAGACAATGCGAACACAGCTGCAGGGCAGTGAGGGGTAACGGGTAGCGGGTACCGGGTACCGGCTGTCGGTTGCCGGTTGCCGACCGCCTTTGCTGTCTTCAGAGTCTAACTGTTTCGACAAAAGCAGCACAAATTAACATAATTGAACGCGGCAAGAGCAAGAGCACACACCGAGAGAGAACCAGTTGATGGTTGCTCCACCCAACCACCTCACCCCAAAACGATTGGGTAATAGAATTACAAATTAAAGCGCACAAATTATACCGAAGCGCGCGGATATCAATCCCGCTTCTTGAGAGCACCCCACCGCAACCCGACGTCATCTAACTAACGATATCTCTACGGTTTTGTGTCTTTGTGTCTCATTCGCATTGAGCCAACGACCCCCAACAAGCAGAGAGTTGCCTCAGACGGACGTCGTACCTACCAACAGACCCCCCTCCCCCCCTTATTTCTCTCTACCTCATTCTGTGACTCTTTCTTGCATTTATGTAATACGAAATTAGAGTACATTGTGAATGATTGGCGGGTGCTGATCTGCAAACCAAATGCGATGCCCACAATATATGTATTTAGCATCTGCTACGACCGAACTCACTCCTTATAAGGCATACATGTACAAATTGTACAATCTATAACCCTATCAAAATATATGCTTTATAGCGGCCCTGTTTCATTTCAAATATACATCAAAAATTCCCATTTCTTTTACCGAATTCCGAAGAATTTTGTTGGATTACAACCCTTGATAATAATTCCCAAATTTAAATGAACAACCATAATTATTTTATGCCTAGACCATTACGCACCTTTATATATATACTATTTACTGCGTATACTATATATTGTCAAATTATGCTCAATATGCAATTTCGACCTTAAATGTTTCAATTTCCTGCCCCAAATGACATTTTAATGAAGCAAAATGCCCAAAAAATATATATATCTATATATATATATGAATATGAATATGAATATCATACGCTGTCAATTGGGGGCGTGGCATGGGGAGTTGGGCTTTTCCATTGACTTAATTTTACATGGGATTTTTTAATGTGAGCGCCGCATACGCAACGGAAGTTAATTAATAATAAATTAAAAGTTATTTATTATTATTTAAGTTAATTACGCCTACAGAGATGCAATTTCGCTTTACGAATTGTTGGAATTCAATTGAAATCATTATATATATGTAAAATGTTTGTGTATAGTGTCAGACAATTTATTCAATGTGAATATGTTTATATGTAGGTAAATTATAAATTATACTAAATTTTGAGCAATTTCAAATTAAGTACATAGTATTAAATGGCAGCTGGTTTATTTGTATAAATAATCCTATAATCCTATTATAATTCTAATAGATTTTATATTTGTTTAAATGATTTAATGAAAATATTTGTGGTAAATATTTGTGGTATTTCTTAAATGTATGTTAAGATCTTAACTTCGGCAAATTTGGGATAAGTTAAATAAATTAATATAAGTCTTAATCTAATATATAAATGATTATATTATATTATTAGCAAACAATAAATACATCAATCTATAAATTATTTATTATTATTTAATATTATATTCATTTCAAATTATAATTAAATATATAATAATGTAAAATTAATGTAATATATAATATATAATAATGTAAAATTATTATATATTTTAATGAATTAAAGAAACTGCATGCAAATTAATAAAATGATTAAGATTATTAATTTAAATACCCTAACTTATGTACATATATATTCATAATAAATGATTAACAAACTAATTGAAGACAAATTAAATAAATAATTATAAAATTTTATGTAAACTAATTCATATTAAAATATTAACAAATAAGCTGAAGAAAGTTAAGTAAATAATTATTTGAATTATTCTATGTAATCTAATAATTTTTAAATTCATATTAAATCTATTAAAATATGGTTTTTAATACATATATCCAACTATGTGTTTGCTTAAATTGCAAACATGTTTTAACATATAGATAAACAAAGGTCTGTCAATCGATTATATAGTTTGGCATATGGAGCCACCCACGCAGATATAACCCTTTTACGTAACCTGCCCAAACAAAGATAAGCGACCCCTCCTCCTTCTCCCTGCGCCCCTGGCATGCACATAATAGCTCACTCGTACGACAGAGAGCTGCGTACACGCCTCAGCGCCACTCGAAGCCAAACTGATAAAACGTGCAAGAATGGCAAGCAATGAGCAAAAGGAAAAATCCAAAAGCAGCAGCAGCAGCAACAGCAGCAAGAATAACAGCAACAACAACAGAAACAACAACAGAAACAACAGCAACACAGGCAGCAACAACGGTGCCAAGATATGGCATGCCGAGAACTGGAGCAACGTTGTGACGTCATCGTAGTGGATATACATACACACACACACACAACGTAGGAGAAACGACGGGGAAATAAAACAAAACTGAACGAAAAAGTTGAGAGGCAGCAGCAGCAGCAAAAACAAAAACAACGTCTACTACCCCAAGCTCAAAGCAAGCAAGAGTGCAATGCAGAAAGAGAGAGATAGAGAGCGAGAGAGCGAGAGCGGCAGCGACAGCTACAGCAAGAGAGAGCGTAAGCGGTAGTTGGATAGAGAGTGGGAGGCAGAAAGAGCGCTTACTCTTGTGCATAGAGTCGAGCCTATCATTTGACTTAGGCGAAGTGTTCGCACAAAAGGAAGGAAGTAAAGGAAGGCAAAGTAAACTTGCTTCAAGTAAATTTTCGTTCATTCGTTCGTTCGCTTGGGCAAGGGCAGCTGAAGGGGGGAATAATTACACTGCTTAGCCAAAGCTGGGCTCTGCCCAGTGATAAGCAGGGCGTTGATGTTGATGTTGCTTACATTTTTTTGGTGTTTTCTTTTTGTTTTTTGTTTTTTTTTGCGAATGCATAAACCGGTTTGAAGTGCAAGACGGAACTCGGCATAAGAAGAGCATAAGAAGCAAAAGCGCTCTCTCTCTCTATCTCTCTTATACACTATCTTTCTCGCTTTGGCTGCTAGGCTTTAAATTTGACTAGGCTTGTTGTTGATATTGTTGTAATTGTTTTTGGTGTTTTTGCTTTTGCATTTGTTTTTGCTTTTACTTTTGTTTTTGCATTTGTTTTTGCTTTTGCTGCTGCTGCTTGAGTGCTTAGTGGGTTAGGTCGTGTAGGTTTACTAATTGCTGGGTGGCGGAATTTTTGACTCACTGTGCAGCAATTGGAGCGTGAGCAGCTGGAAAAGTAGAAGAAGGAGGACGGAAAAGAGCAGTAGTAGGAATTGTAGGAATAGTAGTATTAGTAGTAGTTTTAGTATTGGTAGCAGAAGCCTGAAATGGAAGATGTTTGTGAAACGTGTCAAAAGTTTTTGGATTACTAAATGAGTTAAAGTATTTAAATGAAAATGCTGGGCATGAGAAAATTTTATAAAATTAAAAATATGTATATATATATACTAAATTCCATATACTCTACTATATATATATATAAATATATGTATAAATTATATATAAGCACAAAGTTGTCTTTTGCAGACTGAACTAAAGTTCAAACTTGTTTGTAGCGTGCGGCATGACAAATGCATTTATACGTTAAGCTAGACCAAGTAGTCATAATACACACTCACATACACACTCACACACACACTCACACACACTAAACTAACTAACTAACTTAGCTGAACTGTCTATGGCATTAATATGGCTAGTAAAATGAGCAAGCAAACTATTTAAAACAATTATGGCCATAGTCAAATAAAAACGTCTTTAATAAATCATCGAAAATGTGCAGCTGTAAATGGGAAAATGCAGGGAAAATGGAGGAAATTGCAAATGGGAAAATGCGAAAATGGGAAAATGTGAATGCAAATGCATAAAATAAATCAATGTTTATCTGCGCATCTCCTTGCCAAAAAAACAACAAAACAATTAATAATAATTATTGCCCAAAGGCCACAGAGAGAGACAAAAGCCTTCAAGTAGAAAGAACATAGACAAAAGGGGGAGAGGAAGTAAAGGGGTAGAAAGGAGTGTGAGAGAGGTGTATATAAGGCAGAAGATATTTGCTAGAAGCAACACTTCAAGAACTGACGGAGGTCTATGAAAGAAAGAAAAGGAGAAGGAGAAGAAGTAAGAGAGAGAGAGAGAGAAAATGAGAGAGAGAGGGAGATAGAGAGATGGAAACATGGATAAAGAGAGAAAGAGAGAAATAGAAAAAGGGGGAAAGAGGGAAAGAGGGAAAGAGGGAGATAGAAATAGAGAGAGAGATTGGGAGAGAGAGATAGAGAGAGAGATATAGGAAGAGAGAGATAGAAACAGATAGATAGAATGGGATCTAGAGAGGGAAAGATAGATTGAGACTTATTTAGAACTAGCTAGCACTACACTGCAAGAAATTTGTAATAAATAAAAAAAATTAGATTTAGATCTCTAAAATGAGGTTTACGCTTAGAATTAAAATAAATTAATACATTCATATTTATTTTTTTTAATTTTTTCTTTTTTTTTAATATAGAACATAACTTACTTTAATTAAACTCTAGTTTATATAATAATTTTTGTTTTTGAAAGAACTATACCTAAATTCATCTTTAACCTAAATATTTCTGGAAAATTTTACAATTCCAATTTTCGATGAATATGATTTAATTTTTATTATAATCTTCGTTTTTATATTCTTTTGCATAGAGAGCGTAAGCTTAGAAGTTTCTCTTTGAAGCAGAATACTCTACACTAAAAGAAAAATACATAAAATTAGTTTCCAACGAAAACTGAATTAACTTTGATTTTAAAATATTTTAAAAAATTTATTTTTAATATAATTAAAAAATTTTCAAACTAATTTTCTACAGTGCATGTGTGCATATATATATGCCTGTGTGTGTGTGTGTTTGTGTGAATATTTAGAACTGTTTGCTGCTGTGCCTCATCAACATCATCAATAGCTGCAGCAGATGCAGCAACAACAGAAGAGCTCCTGCCGCGTCTGCTTGCTGCAGATGCTGCTGCTGCTGCTGTAGATGTTGTTGCTGTAGATGTTTGTTGTTGTAGATGTTTGTTGTTGTAGATGTTGTTGCTGTAGATGTTGCTGCTGCTGTGGCTGTTACTGCTGCTGCTGCTTCTGATGCTGTTGCATGTAACTTAACCTCATTGACCAAACGCATTCGACGAACATCAAATGTGAATTAGTGCACTACGATTGCCGCACACACACACACACACACACACACACACACACACAGAGTGAGAGAGTCACACACATACAGGCACACACCTTGGCATCATCAACGTTTGGTCGCTTTGTTGTCGGCGGTTGGTCCAGGTTCAACTAGCATTACCATTACCGTTTCTAGCTGCAGTGCCACAGCCGCAGCTAACCCCTTCTCCCTCTCTCTCCCCTCCTTCTTCCCCTCCTCACCAGAGCCTCAGTGTGAGTTAGAGTTAGAGTCGAGTCGAGTCGAATCGAGTCTTTTGGCTGCATCTCTTGGCTATTGACGCTGCTATGCATGCATAATTTGCAAGCATAATTTAATTTATAGGCAACGGCCAGGGGATGAGGAGGGGAGGGGGTTTTGAGTGCAGCAGTAGTGGAGGGAGGGGAGGGGACGGGTTTGGTGGCCGCAAACGCCAATTGCATTTGCATAGGACAGCGCAAGTGACTTAGGCAACTTTGAGTTTACTCACCCACCTTAACCCCTTCTACGCCCCTGTTCTCTCTCTCTCTCTCTCTCTCTTTGTGTGTGTGTGTGCTCATTTATATATCTGTGGCTCCGCACTTCAAGTAGAAAGACCCCATAACCCCAGCAAATGCAGCAATCCGGCAACGCTGCCAGCCTCAAGAAAAGCTGAACGAAAATTTTAATTGCACAAAATTTGCGAGCGTCAAAGAGAGCGAGGGGAGGGAGAGAAAGAGGGTGAAGAGAGGGAGGGGGAGAAAAAGAGAGAAAGAGAGGAATAGAGTAAGGGAGAGAGAGAGAGGAGGAGGTTGAGGGAGAGTGGAATAGTGGGAGAAAGAGACTACACTTTAGAGTGGGGCATAGAGTGGTGCAACTGAGGTGTTAGCACATGCACATGCTCAGGCCTGTGTGTGTGTGTGTGTGTGTGTGTGTGTGGCCTGGTATTGCTGTTGCATATCTGTTAAAAGCCAACACAGGTTAATGGCGTAAATGTTAACAATGCACTAGGAAGTGTAAATCTTGACCAGACACCCAGACCGCTGCAGACGGATGGAACGCCTGGCCTATGGGCCATACCACACGCCAAATAAACGAACAGCACACACACACACAGACACCCGACTGAACAGCAAGACCACCAAGTCAGCTAACAAATGGACATATAGACATATAGACATATAGACGCTGCTGTATATGCAGATGTCTTGTCTTTCAGTTTCTTGAGGTACTTCTTGAGATTCGTCGATATGACCAACCATAATAGGCTTTGAAACGATTTATAATCACTATATAATACTGTAATTATTGTGTTTAAACTTAGCTTACGAAAAAATATGAAATATTTAAAAAAAATCACTATAAAATATGGTGAATATATATATTTATATTGTAATTCTTTAGTTATATGTCTCTTAAATATCTCGAATATATATATTCATATATTTTAACTATACCTTATTAAAGTAATGTATATTTCATGTGATTAAGCTTTCTTTATAATGCTACTCAAAAGATTGCATAAAAAATATGAAATACTGCAAATTATATATTAAATTAGTTTTTTTTTTGATAAATATCTTCATAGCCTTATAATTCTTCATTACAAGTTATTGATTTCTATAGTTTTTTTTTAGAATTTTATATACTGTTTTTATATCAAATATATAAACTATTTCAATCATTTTATATAATTTATTATTATATATTAAATATTTCCGTAAGTATTTTATTTATTTATTTAAACAAAAAGTTTTTAAAATATTTCTATATTTGCATTATTAAATTATATTAAATTTTTATTTTTGTTTTTTTTTTTATTGTTTTTAATTTAATTTTAAAAAATTGCCTTAAATTTAGGTATTTTATATTCTTTTATTTATTTTTTTTTTATAATTTTTTATTATATTTTATACATTTCTAAAGTTTTTATTTAATAATTTATATATAGCCCAAAATTTAATTATATCTTACATATATCTACAAATTTAAAAAAAAAATTGTTTATTATATTTTATGTACATATTGCTAAAGCATTTGTTTTATTTCAAAATAATTTATAAATATCTGCAGTTTTTATTATTGATTTAAATTGTATGCTAAATTTTTATTTTATTCTAAATTTTATATTATATTATTATTATTATTATTGCTATAATAATCAATATTATTTTTCAATTTGAATTATATTTTATATGCTTCTACATATTCTAAATCATTTATTATTAAATTTTATAGAAAGTCATAGTTTATTTATTTTATTTTATTTTATTTTTATTATATATTTTATATTTCTCATGCAAAGAGGCCAATGCCTGTCTCGACATATGACGCCATGCGTTCAATTTACTAATAACACCAGACGCAGACTGAAATTTCGTATACTATATATAATATAAACTGGCGACGCCTGGAAGTCTCAATGGGGTTTTTTTAAGCTGTATGTATATAAGGTAGAGTTATATTTATGCAGTTATTTATTTATTTGTGCATTCTTTGATGGTATTTAATTTTTTATGTTTTATTTATTTTATGGGTTCTCTGACAACGTTGCGGAAATAGTTTAATTGCATTTGCCAGGCGACAGTTAAGCGTGGGAATACCGGGGGAGATGCGTGAGGGGGCAACGATATGTGTGGTGGGATCGGGAGGGGATGACGACAGGTAAATTGAATGCCATTTGCTAGAATCTGAACTTGAGAGCGGTGCGCATTTGTCGTCATGTCAATATGGTGACAGGAGCACTTCCGTTTCCGGTGTCATGGTGTAGTTGGCTGTCAACACTGTGTCGCCATCTGTAAGTTACTTTTGTCCTTCCATCCATCCGTCCATCCGTCCGGTTGGCCGTCCATGACACAACCATTGTCTGAGGTCGCCGTCAGCTGCTGATAATCAAATTGTTTTCAACATATTTGGCTTAAAAGCGCAGTCCACATTTATTTTTTTTTAACTTTTTTTTGTGTATCCAAACCGAATTAAATGCAAAATTGTTGTCTGCCAGACTGTCAAAAAAATAATAATAAAACATTTCAATTTTTTTTATTTATATTTTGTTTTTACTTAATGAATTTAGCCACAATATATTAATTGCATTTCGGGAGTTTTTTTAAGTAAACTGCAATCGATATTATATAAGTAAAAAGAACAATTTTTAATTTTTAAATTAAAAAACAATAAAATAAACAATCAAAAATCAATTACAATAATTTAGTAAAAGAATAGTATTATATTTTTATTTTAATCATTTTTTAAATAAATATAGCTAAACGTTTATTTTGAAAAATTAATAATACAATAAAATATTGAATTAATTTGTTTTTTAATAATTTAATGAAATAAGCAATTAAATAATTCAATTAAATAATTTAGTGAATAAATATTAAATTAAAATTGAAGGGTTTAATCATATAAAATATTGATGGAGGATTAGCTGAATAAAGTTTTTAGATGTATCATATCTTACAAATATTCATAATTAAATTATTATGTTTTCTAAATTTAATTACATTATGTGCCAACAATTTATTATATGAAGTAAAGCATTTCAAATGAAATTCAATAAAAGTTGAGTAATTTAGTAACTTAAAAAATTAATAAATAATTACTTTTATAAAATTTTTAAATAATTTATAACTTACATTTCTAATTAAATATTTAATATAATTTAATTCAATAAAAATTAAGCGATTTAATAAGCTTAAAAAAATCATAAAGGCTCACATCGTTTTTGATAAAAATTACTGATTTAATAGGGTAAAATATTGATAATCGCTTTCTTTGATGATGTTTTTTGCATAAATCATAATCTACACACATTTCTAATAAACCATTAAATACAATTCCCAATAACATATGCCTTTAAAAATACCTTTGGTTCACAATCTCAAACAGAATAGGGTCACATTTTGTGCGGCCTCTGAACTGCAGCCCCCAACACAAACAATGCTCAATGAACACAAAGCAAACTCTTCGTTTCCACTTCAAGAGCGTCGCTAGCTCTCAAAACAAATAAAAAAAAAAAATAAAAAAAATGTATATAGAAGAGTTGCATGTTTGCACATATATGTATATATACACTCATATATATATATATATATATCTATGTATATCTAAGTATATATATACATGGCTATGCTGAACAAAAGGACAAACTGAGGCAACTCGAAAGTGTAGCATAACTTTGAGCGCAAAGAAAACGCTTCCGGTCGTGGTTAGCAGACAAAACTGAGAACTGGAGCAAAAGGATTACCAGCAGGTCGACCTGTACCCCCTTGCTCACCCACTTCCCCACTCCAAATCCCAAGCAATAAAGCTAAAAAATAAAGCAAAGAAAACACAAACGAGAGACACAGAAACAGACACAGACAGAGAGATAGAGACGTAGACAGAGACATAGACACATACACAGCCAGCCACATAGACACATACACATGCAGACTTAGAGACAGAGACATGGACCTGCAGCTGGACCCCTTCTTAGAGTCAGCTGCTGACCAGGGAGTCAGTGCCATGTCAATATCCAAAGTGTCACAACGAACATGGAAGCAAAAAAAAATATATATATATATGTATATAGATACATATATATATATATATATATATATATATATAGTATGTGTGGGGTACATCGTCTTATGCTCTGATTTTCAAGGACACACAGCTGCTGAATGTGTTCAAATTTTTCAACTTTCCCAATTGCAATTTCAAGGAAAAATTGAGGAAAATTTAGGGAAAATTTAATTCTATGTCGCGTTGTGCGCAAATATTGAAGCTGGGAAAATTTTCAATTAAAAACGTTAGCTGAAAACTAATTTCTAATACAAACACAAACAAATAAGAGGCAGCATCAACGCTCACACATACACATAGGTACATACACATGCAAACATACTCGTACGTATATACACTCATATGAGCTAGCCTTAAAAAGCGAGGCATCCAAACTAAAAATCCAATTAATCTTGAGTTGCTCGACAGGCACACAAAAAAAAAATTCACAAAAAATTGAAAAAAATTTTGTGTTGCTCATTAAAAACAGCGCAAAAAACTAGCAGGCAGTTGGCACTGGCAAAAAAAAAGTGAGTGGAAAAAAAAACAAACAAAAAGGAAAGCAGCGAAAGAAAGTCGCCGGGAAAAAAATGGCGCAAATAAATTGCACAGTCAACTGGCCAACCAAAGGCAGCAAAAGCAGCCAAAGGAGATGGAGGAGGAGTAGGAGGAGGAGGAGAAGGTGATGGTAGAGGAGGAGTATGCTGCTGTAGATGTGGTAGTTGCTGCTGTTGCTGCCACACGCCGCATATCCTTAATCATAATAAGAAATGCGCCAGCGCCATTCAGAGACAGAGACAGAGACAGAGACAGACAGAAACGCGAATCGCGAATGTATATAGAAAAAAAACTATACACACACATACACACACAGTCAGCATCCGCCTGGGCGTCGTTGTCGTCGTCGTCCTGCGGCTCCTCGTGTCCTGACGCCAGCGCAGCTGCCGCAACCAATCACAAAATTTCGTGGAAAAGCGCGCAAAAATAAAATACGCGCACGAAAAAAATAAGTAGCTGCAACAACAACAACAACTAGACACACAGACACACACACACACACACACGCACACACAACTACAACAACAGCAACTGCTGCTGCTGCTGCTGCTTGAGCTCGCTGCAAACTAAACTACGCCAGGAGAAAGCAGCGACGTCGCTGCCAGCGTCAGCAGCGTAGGAGAACCCAACGAACATTTCCCTCCCTTTCCAAATTGGGGGTTGGTTTTCCTCACAGTCTAACCTATATGCAGGGGAAACCTATACTAGTTCTTTGAGTGCCCAAACGAGCGAGAGAAAGCTGAGAAATGAGTGAAAGTTCAAGTTGAAGATATGTGTTTTTGAGCAAGGAAAACTACAAATTTTGAGTCGATTTTCCCCTTTGAATGAAAAGAGTTTCAAGGTTGGCGTTGATAAGCTAGTGATTTGTGATAACCTGCAGCTAAACTAAGGCGTATAGTAGTACGAATAACTAAAGTAGTATGAGTGACTAGATGGCAATGAAAGAAATAACTCTTAAAGGAATATTCTTTATACATATGAACAGAATATTATTCTAAAGGGTCATACAAATTATCATAGTTATATATTATTATTATGTCTACTTCGGGGAGCGATATATATCATATATATATGTTTATTATATTATATAATATATTTTATTTTATTTTATTATATTACATATATAATCCACATATTTCTCTGCCATATGAAATCGATAAAATTACATTGATCTTAATCTGTAGAGTATAAACAAAATTCTATCATTTTAAATTTCATTTATAATTTAATAAATTAGATAAATTTCATAGATTATAAATGAATATACTATAATATATGCTATAAATAGTCGAATTTATAAATGTTCAATCAATAATAATAAATGAACGGTAGTGTCAGATATAGTCTAATTGATGGATATTCCATAAATAAAAAAATCCAAGAAATTCTGTAAAATATACTAAATAAAATTAAATTGATTTATGTTCATTATTATTATAATTTCTGCTTAAATTATAACAGGAATAGAAACAGATGTAGAATTAATAATTAAATTTGAATAAACAAGTTTAATTAAATCGAAATTAAAACAAATAACAAAAGAAATTAAATATATATTCACAAATCAAATATAATCTTCAACTCTATGTGATATATATAAAATATTAAATACAAATATATATATATATATTAATATATATAATTTATAAATACAAAGTCAAATTAATACAGGGAGGCATACAAATTCCCTATAGAGCCGTCAAAAGGTGTTAAATAAAAAAAGCCTGAAAAACTTCACTGAATGTGAATTTCACTGAATTTCATTTTGGAATTTAATTAAAAATATAATAAATTAAAATACTGTGTGTATGTTAATTAAAATTTAAATAATTTACTAAAATTCATGCGTTCTAACCAGCAAACAACCAAGCCAAGCCTTTGTAACCAGTTACAGTTCTCGAGCTAGCCAATTTACAAATCAAACATTCGCAGTGTTGCCCCCCAAATAAAATTCTCTTAGGTTTCGCTCTTAAAACGCCAGCAGCGCTCAGTGCTAAGAGTAAAGCTGCAGGCAGCGAAGCAGCGAAGAAGCAAAAAAGCGAAGAAGCAAAAGAAAAAAATCAAAAGCAAAACGTGCATTATTGCAGCTGTGCATGATTATTTGCAGTAGCAGCAGCAGTAGTAGTTGTAGTTGTAGATGAAGTTGTATTAGTAAATGAAGTTGTAGTTGTATTTGTAGTCGCACTTGTAGTTGTAGTTGTATTTGTAGTTGTAGTTATTCTTATTGTTGTTTTTGCTGTTGTTATTGTTTTTGTTGCTGTTGTAGTAAACGTAGAGAGGCAGCATAGAGGCAGTATAGCCAAGCCTACTTGCAGCCGTAACGCAATTTTCTAAGCCAATCGGAATGCAACCTTTCAGCAACGATGACGACGACGACAGCAGCAACAACAACAACAGCAACAGCAAGAACAACAGCAACAACAACAGCAGCTACAACGACGACGACATAAACGACGACGACGACGACGACGACGACGACGTCGGCGCACGACAACAAAACCAAAACGAAACACGAGAAACGATTCAAATGAGCCGAAACACGAAGCAAACCCGAGCGGCAGACGCATGAAACACGAAGCCTGCCGACGACAAAGGCATACAAGTTGGTTGGCTGTCGTGAAGGGGGGATGTATGTGTGTGTGTGTGAGTGAGTGTCTGTATGTGTATGCGTATTCGTGTTCGTGTGTGTATGCGTATGCATGTGCGTGTGAGTACGTTTGTATGTGATATGAAAGAGGGGGGCTTGGCTGATGCGTGCATTTGAGCGTTGGCTGACTAGGCGTATGAGCAACAATTAATTATCAGGTTGCCTCTGTCGCAGTTTTTTCCACTACGAATTCTACAGATAATAAAGTAAAAGCAACAAAATATATATATATATATCTACTGCTGCTGTTGCCCATACCAGCGGTCATTAAGAACACACACACAGACAGACATAGATCATTTAAAATGCGCGTCGATGACCATTTCAAAATGTTTGTTGCCGGTTAACCTACCCACAACCACGCCCCCTGCTTGGTAGCTGTAGACAGTAAAAATAGTACACAAAAATTTCGCTATGGATACAAAAAAAAACACGCTTGATAGCAGCGACAGCAGCATACACAAAATAAAACCCACGCAAATATAACACAAATATGTGAAAAAATAAAAATAAAAATGAAATCGAAAAAAATAGAAAAAATATCTATGTACAATTGCTGCGCCTTTGCTGTTGTTGGCTTTGCTCCTTCCGCTCTTCAAAAACGATATAAAAAACCGCGTGTCTGCGCCAAAAAACAAAGTCAAATCCGAGGAAAGGGAAGGGGGGTAAACAACAACAACAGAAACAACACAAATAACATAGCAAAGTTAGCAAAACAATTGAACAATCGCAGGCACAGAAGCTGACGGCATTGCTTGCGGTACTCTCAGAGAGCAACCGATTGGAAGGCGGGGGATAGGGGAAGTAACAGACCTTAGCTCCTCGTGCAGCTGAGCTGCTCATCCAGCAACCGTCACGGGCTCACACCACTGCCATAAGCATTGGGTAGCAAGCGTTAGCTGACCAGCGCACACACAGGTTGCGGTTTTTTTGAGGGCCCTGATCAAACGAGAAATGTTTTCGAATTGAAGCCGGGGCCTTGTTCAGCATTTGTTTAATCATTTAAAACGGAGCTGGAATTAAGCAATAAGCATATCATATTTTAGTAGTTTTATCAATGTTCTATTTAATTTATAATGGACATCTTCATAAATACCTAAATATCAGAATCTACAAGAACTACTTCTGTACAAATAGACACCCTGTTATTTAAAATTGTCATTATAATCTTAAAATTAAATCTAAAAAAATGTTAGAAAATATTGAAGACCCATTGTTTTAGTATCATATAGATTGGGATGTATAGAACAAACTGTAAGGCTTCTAAGGCATATGTATGTACCTATTCCCGTATGAGTATTATCGTTGTACACATACTTACGGTCATGCGATGGTAGAGTTGATTATATTGGTGAGAACGTATGAAATTGTCCACCGTTGCCCCTTTAAGTGTGCAGGCGTTGGACGGTACATATAGAACGATATTTTCATATTTATATTTACAGGAGAGTGTTGTATTTTTAGGGCGTAAGTATATTCTTGACATTGTTGTATTTTCATTGAAGTGTTGTTTTTGTAATGCTTTAATGTAATGTTTATATTTCTAATAAGGGCTGTATTTTGTTGAAGAATTGAGTTATCATTAAAAGATTAGAATAATACCGACTATTATTAATCGATATTATCATCGATATATGTGTATAATTGATATCAAAATTATTTGCGATCGATAATAGATATACAAAATTTGTAACCCATAATTAATAGCGATAATTTGTATATTTGTAATAATCTATATCGGTAATATTTACCTGTAACCTTTTAAGTGATAATCATCTTTGATAATTGGTAATCGATAATCAATATAGATTATTTGTTATTGATATCGATAACTTTGCTGATTGGCAATCAATGATATCTATAGTTTATCAATGCCATACAACCTCGAACATTATGTTCAGCCCTGCCTTGAAATGATAACATTCCACAGAAAATACTATATATTGAGTGCCCAATATAGTGACTATTGCAACAGTTTTTGTATATTTAGCAACATAACCTCTCCTAGTTACAGTTATTTTAAAGCATTATTTATTGTTTGTTAAATTTGATATATGGCACATTTCATTTCGAACAAATGAAAATGGAATTTTGCTTTCGATTGTCTATATCACAGTCTGTCTCCCTGTATGTCTCTTTGTCTCTCTGTCTGTCTGTCGGCCTGTCTGTTTAAATGTCTGCCTATTTCTGGACACGATCAGGGTCATGAGCCAAATGCTTCGACTGACTTTTGGAATGCATTTGTTGCATTTTTTCTCATCTTTTTTTTTTGTTGTTCGTCTAGCTTCATGCTGCGTATATTATTATTGTTGTTGTTTTATTTTTGGCGTCTATATGCTCTATATTCTTTATTTTTTTTTCTTCATTGTATTTTTTTTTTTTGATTTTTTTTACCCTTTTTTTAGTATTTGGGACACAATCAAGTGCAATGGCACGAGCTGCAATAAATCAGACATTGATCCATATATATTTCGAGCACACACACATAGACAAAACCCTCGACTGGACTGATTTTTTGTGTTGTTGTTGTTGTTGTTGCTGTTGGCGCTATTTGTGCAACGACCTTGAACCCCGTGCGGCAAAAGCGTTCGAACAGAGTTGAAAAGAAAGCAAAATAAAAACCCGAAAAGGCAACATAAAAAAAAATCCGGCAACTACTACACACTCATACACACTCACATACACACTCACACATTCACACACACACACTAACAAAAAACAACAAATGGCAGGCGTATAAAAATGTGTTAAATAAATACCTATATACTACAAATACATAGCCATATTCATATATATATTTATATATATAATACATATATATTTTATATGAGCAAACAAACAGTAGTGCGTGTGTGTGTGTGTGTGAGGCATGCAACTGGGGTCATAGCATATTGGCCATATGTGGCAAAGCCGGCCTACAGTGCGTGCCACATGTTGCAAGCGTAGCACACACACACACACACACACACGCACATAGGCAGAGTGCAACAACTGCAAACTGCATACAAAGCCAGGAAACAAACGACACTCCAGGGAGACAGAGAAAGAGAGACTGAGAGAGAGAGAAAGAGAAGGAGAGAGAGAGAGAAGAACAAAGAGCGAGAGAGAAGCTTGGGTCCAATGCACAGGGATTGAAACTGTGAATGAAGCTCGAATGCAACTGCAGCTGGCATACACTCACACAAACACTCACACACACTCACACACACTCACACTCACACCCACACAAAGAGCATTTTTGATGGGGATCTGCCTGATGCAGTTGCACTCAATGAAACTGCAATCATAAGCCTCAGCTGACAATGCAACACAAATGCAACACAAATGCAACACAGATGCAACAAATGCAACAAACGGAAGCCAATTACACTGCAAATAATCTCGCAGAGAAGTGTTGAGCATGGGGAAGGGGTGTCGTAATGCCTAGCTTAATGCTATAGACACCCATTTGAGCAGGATTAATTATGAGATAAAACTCATTGAAGTAAATTGCAAACAATTGAAAGCTGCTTGCTATGTAATCATATTGAGTGCATGGGGTTGTACTAGAAATAAAACAGATTGCAATTCATGTTATCGATAGTCACAACGCATTCGATAACAAAAGTAACAAAGTAATCTCATACAATATCGAAAGATCTGAAGGAATGCTGTAAGAGGAAGTGGGAATTGATATGGAAATAGGAATGAAATGGATTCAAAATCATAATAGAAAGGTTAACAAGGAATAAAAAGGAATTGGAATGGAGAATAGAATTGGTAATAGGAATGAAATGGAAGGGGAATCGGAAAGGTAACAGATCTGATAATTAGAATAAAATTCTCAAAAATATTGAAATTGTTATAGGTAATGGGAATAGAAATTAAAATGATAGCGGATGTAGGAATAGGAATAAACATGGAAGAGAGAGCCGTTCGCTTGATATATTTTTGTGATTTTTTCCATTTGCATTAACAATATCATTTCGATTAAAATAAGCATCTTATTAATAGTTAATACAAGCCAAATTACTGCTGCCTAAATACAAGAATTTTTAAACTAAATTTATTTTCCAGCAATTATTAATAAACATGCATTATCATTTCAATTTTCTACTATACATTTTTAAATATTTAAGCAATTAATTTTTGTAATCTTTATCTTATAAATATACCTAAGAAGGAAATCAAAACCGAAACCGTAACTTTAATCGTTAAAATCGTTTCTATTTTTAAAATCGAAAACATAACCAAAACCGATATTACAATCTATCGAAGATTGAAACCAATACCGAAACGATAGTTTTATTGTTTCAATTCCCATCAAATTCTTATTAACATCTGTTAGATCTTCAATAACCGTAGTTACATACCTATGCCCAAAGAGAACCCAATTGCAGACCCTCTCAAAAGAGTAGAGGAGAGAGAGAGAGAGAAAGGAAAATGGAGAGAGAGAGAGAGAGGGGGAGATAGAGAGAGATAGAGAGAGAGAGAGAGAGAGAGTGCATGAGCGAGTGCATGTGTGCGTGTGCCTCTCTGTCATTTGGCCTGAAGCTGAGTAACCACAGACGCCAAGAGCGTAACCAAGCGCTTTCATTAAAAGGCAAAACTCGGCTCAAATTTTGTGTTACAGCTGCTGCTCCCACTGTTGCTGCTCCTGCTGCTGATGCTCCTGCTGCAGCTGCTCCTGCTGCTGTTGCTGTTGCTGCATGGCCATCGACTTTGCCAAATCGACTCCACCGCATACATAAAAAAAATAACTACAAAAACGCAGTTGACTGCAAAGGCAAAAGGCTACAAAATACACTAGAAAAAACCAAAAAAAAAAAAAAAACAAATAAAAAAAACAAAAACGGCTAAAATGAAAGAAAGAGAAGACAAACTGAAAATAGAAAATGGAAAACCTAAACATTTTTCAACGCTGACTGCAGAGACAACAACAACATCAGCAGCAACAACAACAACAATAGCAACAAATGGCGAACATCTTTCGTTTTAATTGCAAACTAAGCGTGCGGTTGGCAGCGCAGCAGCAGCAGCAGCAGCAGCAGCAATAACAAAAGCTAAAAAACGCACATGGAAGAGCTAAAAAGTAGGCTTCGCCTAGTGATAAACAACGAGGCAGCTCTAGGCGGCAGGCAGGCGCTGAAGCGAGTGCGAATGAACGAAAGAGAGAGAGAGAAGGAGAGGGAGAGTGAGGGAGAGAGAGAGAAAGAAAGAGAAAGAGCGAGTAAGGGAGAGAGAGAGAGAAATCGCGAATGCTGCATGGCTGCTGGCAAAACACTGACTGCAACGTCAACATCGACGCCGACTGCGACTGCGACTGCAACAGCGACAGAGAGCGGCCCAGTATTGCAACCCCCTACAAACCGAAACCGAAACCAATCCCAAAATGCCAACGGTTTGGGCCAATTCCCCCCCAATCCCCTTACCACACAGTTAGCCAGAACGAGTAGTTATAGTTTGCCATACGCAGGCCACGCAGGGCGGAGCCTAGCCAAGAGCAGCAGCAACAGCAGCAGCAGGAATAGTAACAACAACAGCAACAGCAGCAACAACAGCAGCAACAGCAGCAACAAAAGCAACAACAGCAGCAACAACAGCAACATCAGCAACAACAGCAGCAGCAGGAGCCGCAAAACGCTAGGAAGCAACTGATGCTGCTGCTGCTGTTGCTGCTGCTGTTGATGCTGCTGTTGCTGCTGCTGCTGCTATGCTATATAATGCTGCCAGTTTTTTATGGCCTGCATATTTTTTTTCGTTGTTTTTTTGCAACTTATCTATGTGTGTAGAAGAGGGGTGGGAGTGGGTGTAAAGCTGTGTGTGTGTGTGTGTATGCCTGTGTGTGTATGGCTGAGTGTGTGTGTGTGTGTGTGTGTAGTTTGCACGCATTTCATCATTTACGGCCCAAGTTTTTGCCTCCTTTTTTTTGCTGTGTGGCGACTGGCATAGAAATTGTTTTTAGAAATACGCGAAAATGTTTGCTGAATTTTCTTTCTTGCTTGCTTTCGCTTGCTTTCTCTGTCTCTCTATCTCCCTTTCTGTCTCTCGCATTTTCTCTCACAATTTTTTTTCATGCACTGGTAAATGAAAATTTTTTAGTGTCTACATAGAGGGCGGCAGATAACGGCGGAAACCTCATCCCCATTCCCATCCCCATCTCCATCTCCATCCCCCATCCAAAATGCAGACTTGGTTTGGACGCTTTTGGGGCTGCGTGCTTTTGACTGTTTGTATGGTGTCTCTAGGCTTGTTTTTTAGGCACCAACTGATGCAAGAAATACACACTCACACTCACACTCACACTCGCACTCACACTCTCACTCATTCTCACACTCACACTCATCCAGAGGAGACACGCAGACAAAATGCGACAGCAGAATCGTAGTAACTACACGTAGGCTAGATAAACACAGAGAGGACGAACCAAGGAATCAATAGAAGGCAGTAAATGTGCTAGACTACGATAAGCTAGTCGGTAAGGGTTAAAAAACTCAACTGTTAACTTTAAGCTGACTACATAAAAAAATTGTAATTAATGTAGCATTTTTAATCGTTATACTCTTTATTCAAATATATAATTTTGATTTGAATTAAATTTTTTGCTACATCTAAATTTTATTTATAAATTGTACAATATATTTTAAAAAATAAACCTTATTTATTTTATAGGCAAACTACAATCATTAACAGTAAATAAAATAGAATAATATTTTATATATATAACGTATATTTTAAATTATGAAAATAATTATTCCTCATGTTCAAATGATTAAGTGCTATTACATTTGCAAGAATTTTTCTTTTAAATATATAAAATTTAATATCAATATTAACTATTTCCTTTCATTTGCGCTTCGATTCAAATTAAAAAACAATATATTGAATATTTTTAACTGATTCACAGAATTTCTTGTAGATTTTCCACAAATTGTCTTTAATCTATTTAAATTAATAAAATAAAATAAATTAATTAATATTTATTTTTAACACAAATTTTTAAAAAAAATGTAATGCAAAATTTATAACGTATAATATAAATCTATATTTTTATCTAATAATGAAACTTCTGTTAAGTAATTAATTAAAAAATTTTGTTAAAATAATTTAAATTAATATCTATTTAAATACCAATTAGTTTAGTTTAGTTAGTTGTTTAATTAAACAAAATTTAGTTTCAATGAATAAATACTTTAAATATAAAATAAATAAATAAATAAATAATATAAATATATATTTTTTTAAATTTAATATAAGTTTTATAAGGCTTTCCAAAAATTGTGTTTCAATAATAAAATCAATAACAAAATCATTATAATATCATCAATTTATAATCTTAATTTTCATATATTTTTGTTAATAATTAATTATTTATTTAATAAGTAGTTAGTTAATTAGTTTAGCAGAATGCAATACATATATATACAGGCATAAATCTATAAAAATACATATTAATTCACAGCTCGATATGAGCAGATGATCGACTTGCCCGCGGGGAGCTAATGAAGTGGCCCTGGGTCGCGCATTAAATGTCAAAATGAAGACACGCATAAAACCCAAACAAAATTAATGCAAATAACCGGCAGGTATTTTAATCAAGACCGGAAACAAACCTGAAAAAAAAATTTACAAAAAAATCCAAAAAAATAGAAATAAAATATTATATAAATGTAAGGTAGGTTAAGTCAAGCAACCCCTTAAAAAAAATTGTTTTTTTTTTTGGGACCAATACTTTTTATATCTCTTTGCCATGATTTGATGTACAATAAAAAGAGAGCGTCGAGTGTTGGCATTGATGGCTCTCTCTCTCTCTCTGTCTTCTTTGAGCGTCTGTGCGAAATTACAGGCAAACTAGAGAGTTGTGTGTGTGTGGCAGGGGTAGACGCAAGGCTACCCTGTACAAGTGCGCATAATAACCATCAATCAAGCGGCATAGACAGGTGGACAAGCAGCGTCAAACAAACAACGTGGTCCAGTCGCCAACTTGTAGACAGACAAAAAACCAATACACATACACACCAGCACACACACACACACAGACCACACACACACACACACATCTTACACACTCACATGTGCTTTGTGCTTTGAAAAATAACGCGAAATTTCGCATTTCACGAAAAATTTTCGCATTAATTTACCAAAAGGCGTTGGGCCAAAACAAAAAACCAGAAAAACAGATCTACAACAACAACAACAACATGGAAAAAATACGCGAAAAATGACATAAAAAAATGTTTGGAAAGAGAAACGAATTATTCGCAAAACGTTGCCCAAAAAAATGCGCCACACAAAATGGCAAACAAAAGCAACAAGCCAACAATTTTTAGAACAATTTTTTGTTCCTTTTTTTTGGTATTTTTGTTTTGTATTTTTGTTTTATTTTTTTTGGTATTTTTTTTGTTTTTTTTTATGGTACTTTTTGTCAAGTGCCAGAGGCATAAACACATTTGAGTTGAGGGCAGTTTTGCAGCTGTGGGAGCTCCAGCGGGTATTTCGAGTGGGTGGCCAGGGGGTGAAAGGTGGCAACACCGCGTTCATCTACCTCTGCTACTTTATCGCTTTTTTCTATTTTTTTTTTTTTATTTTTTAGCTGCGGGCAGTTGGGGCCTTTTAGGCAGCTTTTTGGCCATGGCACAAGTGTAAGTCGCAAAACGTGGCAATTCCTTATACATAGCCATCTACATATATACAGTTATGTACGTATGTGTATGTATGTATGTGTAACTTTGTGTATATGTGTGTTTGCCTGTGTGTGAGTGTTACTATACAAATGCGTTTTATGTGCCTCGCTGAAGTGGCTAATGGCTGGGCCGTTGGCTAACAGCGCAAGGGGTATGTATTAGGCTGTCAAACATAATTCACACCGAAAACAGATCTGTATCTAAGCCCTGGACAAATGTTGGACTGTATTTGTTTTATATGCCGTTTAAAAAAAATTTCAACATATATATAATACTATTAAATTTATGTAGAAAGGGTAGCAATCATATATTTTAATTTATTAAACAATTTAATTGCATCAAAATTTATTCGTTATAAATTTCATTTTTTTTTTTTACAATTTATTTATATAAAAATTTATTCATTATAGTTTTTCTTTTCTTTTGTAGAATTTATTTATTTTAAAATATATTCATTATAAAATTTATATTTTTGTAGAATTTATTTATTTTCATATTTATTATAAAATTATAAAATTATAAAATTACAAAATTTGTTTTTTACTGAATTTATTTATTAAAGAAATAATTTTCCCCAAAATGTTTACATATAATAAAATTTATTCATGATAAAATTTATTTACTATTAAATATTCTTATTCTAAAACATATTTATAACACTTCACTATGCAAATATCACTACGATCGCTCAGGAAATAATGAAGCTATGATATATTGAATATCATTTGACCAACTTTCGTTTGAATTTGGAATTCCTCAGCTACCATATCAACTAAACAAATCCATTTGACTAAACTTGAATTTTAATAAGCCTTGCTTTACTCTTAACCGATTCTTTGAATTAATATGAAAATCAAACAATTTTATGAACTCGTAGCCACGTTTAGCATTGAATTGCTTTGGCAAAAACATTAATTTCATTGCAAATAAATTATATTAGGTCTATTAAACGAAGTGCATTGGTACACAGATATATATATATATACATATATACTATATCTAGCAATAAACTGACATAAATCAAAAAAGATTTTCCAAAACGAATGGATTCAAATCATTTAAGATGAACTGCATTCGTCTTGGCCATTGACTATTCCATTAAGTTGCCAAATTGCATAGTTAAGCTAACCGCACGGACAGACAGAATCCCATGGTCCCAGTTTGTTCTGGTAACGGCAATTAAATTGCTCTTTATATTTTAAATAACAATTTCCAAAAGTGCAACGCAAAAAGCCGTAAACAAACATTTTGTTGTGCAAGTTTTGTAAATTTTTCAAGCCACAAAGTATGAAGAAATTGATTGAAGAAAAACACAAAAATATATACATATTAATAATATATGTACTATATAATATATATACTATATTTACTATATATACCATATATACATGTATCTATGTATATTTTACTAAATATGATCTGCTCCAAGTTTTAAGCCCATCCATATGAAAATTAGAAAGTTTCCATCAAGTGCAAATGCAGTGCTTTGACCAGGGGATGGGAGGGTTGTTGGGGTTCCTATTGCTTGTAGTGCAATATAACCCTATGGCCAATATGTATATGTAAAAATAGTGGGAGAGCGAGAGAAACTACAAATTATTATTGCTATTAAATGCACAAGCACAAGAAAAAGTTCTTAAAGTTTTTCCAAAAAACTTTTCCGCAAGCCATGAAATGCTTGGTCAGGCGGCAGCACTGGGAAGACAAGGAGCAGGGGTGAGTGGGAGGAGGGGAAAGGGTAGGGAAGGGTGCGGCGAAACGTGTCGTCATCGTATCGAGTGCATTTTGCTTCATTATAAAGCTGGACAGCAACCAATCAATGGCGACTGTCCATCTAACTATCTATGCAACTCAATAGATATATATGTATATACAAATGTGTGTTTGTGCGTGTGTGTGTGTATGTTGTTGTGTTTGTATGCAACTTCATCATGGCTAAAAGGCTGGCCAAAAGTTTTGCCCACTGCCTTTTGCACTGGGCAACTTAATTAGTGTTCAATCAACAATAAACTATAAACACTCTCTGCTTTCAAGTTGGACTTTTGCCTGAAAGGTTGCGGTTGCCATGGCTCGGACCAGAGCCCTAAGAAGCAGTCAAAAGACGCCACAGAAAGAACAGTCAACTAAAGAGCAACAAAAACTACAACAATAATAACAACAACAATAACAACAAATAACAATAATAACAAGAACAACTGCTGTCGAATTAGTAGTTATTAGTTTTGAGTGCAAGACTTTTTCTACCAACTTCTTCGTTTCAAAGCCATCAATATCGAATACTCTTTCTTCCCCTCTTTCTCTCTCTCTCTCGCTCATTTCCTTCTTGGCAGTTCAATCAAATTATTTTATCAAAATTTAATTAGTAACTTTTTTGTTTACTGGCCTACTCATATTGCATATATATATCCTTGATTCTTAGTTCATATTGAACGCAAAATGCATTTTCCTTTGCTTTCTCTATGCCTTGAATTGTCTTTTGTTTTATTGTTGTATTCTTCTTGTTCTTCTTCTTCTCTTGAGTCTGCTTTTGCATAAAACATATGCTAAAATTACAAACAAACAATAATTTAATGCAATTATTATAAGACATAAGGCTTGAATGAACTGCAAAATTTGATAAAAATTAAAAATTTGCTTTTTGTTTAGTTGCTTGAATTATAGTTGAATTATAGCACAATCACTATCTAATTGCATGCAAAACAATGTTTAATTATTTTTAATAATTAATCAAAAATTTAACAAACATTTTTAAATGCCATTTTCAATAAATTTTGAAATTAATTCGATTGTAATTAAAGCAGCAAAAATTTAAACTTGTCAAGGAAAATTTCTTGATCGATTGAAACAATGTAAAAATCTGCCAGAATAATGACTATAGTTATGTAAAACAAACTTCATATGTATGTAAGTATGTATGTATGTAGGTATGTATATGTATGTACATCCTGTACCTTGGCCTGGGGTTGTTCGTGCTTTTCTATTACCTTAGAAATTCGTTGAGAAACATCTCAAGCTCTGGGAGAAGTAAAAAAGTAAAAACAAAAAAAGAAAAGCCTGAAACTTGCCATAAATTGATTTACTTGGCACAACAATAATGAGTGCAAACATGAACATACTACACACACACACACGCACACACACGCACACACACACACACACACACACACACAGAAATGCTGTGCAGTGACGCAAGTCGTATAGAATATTAGCAAGAAAATTAAAAGAAAATTTTCCATAAAATGTGCAAAAGTATGCGAAAGTTATTAAGTGCATACAAAGTAGAAAAACATGCATCAAGCCATATATACACTCACACTCACACTCACACTCATATTTACACTCACACACACACACTCGCACTCACACACACGCATGCTAATACACTCAACATCGATGGTGAAAACTTTCTAATCACGTGTACAAGGCAACAGTCGAAGTTGTATTACTTCCTGGCAAGATGTTGGCTTACATCCCCCTTCTGCCACGCCCCTTCTCCTTTGGGGCACTTGCAAGACACTGCTTATATGTGGATATGTATGTATGTATGTATGTATGTGTGTGTGGCTAGAAGTTTTCTATTTAAAATATAAACACATGCTTGATTGGAATTGGCCAGTTGCAACATGAGCAAAAACTGAAGACTCTAAGGTATTTTAATATATATATATTTTTTTTAATATATATATATATGTATTGTTTAAATATTTTAATGTTTTTCTTTCATGCGCTACTTTTTATTATAAATTTATATGCACATATATATATTTAGAGCCTGCGTTTAAAAAACACTAAAGGGTCTATTAACTTTGTGCAAAGTCGATTTGTGTGTAACAGGCTGAAGGATTGAGCCATGTCCGTCTGTCTGTCTGTCCATCTGTCTCTCTATTTGTATGAACAACTAGATATCGGATACTGTAAGAGTTACAGTATTCATATTTGGCACGAACACTGCTTTTGCTTGCAGGCAGATCAAGTTTGTTTCAAATGTTAGGTACCTCCCCCCATTCCTAAGATATTTGGGAGCCCATATTTTCAAATCGCCATAATGGGCGCAAATATGAAGCTAGAACGTTCTGCTTAGCAACCGTTTAATAGCTAGAAAGTTGTACTTTGGAACATATACCCAAAATTATATTATACACCTACTTTTTTATCGATTATCGATAAAAATACTGTTCTGCCCCAAAAATACGATTCTGCTACGAATATACTAAACGCAGGGTCCCTACTGTTGGGCCAGTTCTATTTCTATTTTCTGTAGAGTTTGTATTCTTTTCTTTGTGATCGATTCATTCGTTCATTCTTTTTGCTAAACAATTTGTAGGTGCATTAGGGCCACCGTCATGTTCATTGAGGTGGGGATAGGGGAAAGTGTATAACAGAGACACAATGCCAGTGCTTCTGGTTGTTGTTGTTGTATGAACGCATTTCTGTAAACAAATTTACGTGGGTGGCGGATCGCCGAAAAAAAAGAGAGAGAAAAAATATGAGTGTGAAGTGGATCGACGAAACACTGCGCACACAACCATACATTCATACATACATACATAATACAAACATACATAAAGCTACATAATTTGCTCATGATTTTATGACTCTCTATATTTCCTCTCCTCAAATGGTAAAAGTGCATTATCACCTTTTGGTGGGGTGTATCGAATACGAACGACGTACGAAAGGGTAAGACAACAGACATTCAATTAAAACGGGAAGAGTGGGAGAACAAGAGAATAGAGAAAAATGAGGAGAAGAATTACGCAGTCGCACTTTAATTACGTTGGTGTGCGGATGTGCAAAGTTAGTGTCGAACCGAGCGGGGTTTTAATATATAATTTTTCGTATAATTTTTTCTAATGTGTTTATCAAAGTACCTCATTTAATACTATCATAAAACGTGTGTGCGAATAATTACGATGCGATACTAAGTTTAAGCTTGAACTAAATTTGCTGTGTGTTATATTTTGATGCTGTTATTGTAAATTCTCTGTAAGTTATTTTGTTTTTATATTTTATATACAACTCAATATTCAATTTAAACAAAATTGTTATATTTTATTCTATATTGCCCGAAATATACTATTCTGTTCGGAATATACCAAATACAGGGTCCCTAATGTCGGGCCAGTCCCTACTGTTGTATATTTTTTTCTTTTATGTATCCTTAATTATATTTTTATATACATATTATATATTTATATTTTTTATTTATTTTTTAAAATTTTTTTTAAAGATTTATTTTATTTATAATGGGTTTCAACAGATCTAAATGTCTGTAATTTTTCACTGTGCAAACTGCACTGCGATCGAAAGAATAGAGAAATAAGAGATAAGACATCTGTCTATCGATAAAGATTTTGCCTTTCTTTCGTATAAGTGTATGTATGTATGTATGTTCGTTTGTTTGTATGTGTGCTTCTTCTTAAGCACATTCATATACATACACATATATTTACAACAACACACACAAACATAGATTTCGGCTGACTTTACATGAGCGAATGAAAAAAAATTTACAGAGTAATGCACTTAAAATACTCTTTCTCTATGGGCGTAGCTAGTGCTCCTTAAAGGGCATTCAAAGTTCATTAGAGCATCGATGCACTCTTCATTTGAAGGGAAGCGAACATGAAAACAGAACGTGAAAGCAGATCGAGCAAAACGACAAGAAATTTATTGGCGCATGCGTAAGCTGTACGGTAGATGCACTTAAAATACCCTGCATGTAAAATATACTATAAATAATACATTAAAAATATATGTTTATATTATTTAGTAACCATATTTATAAATAGCAATTAAATCGTTTCAATATATAATTTTAATTATTTATTTAAACTTAAAATATATACACATATTTTTCTTATGTTAGCTTAATTACTCATATTCAATATACCCTGTGCTTCTTTTTATTTTACCTCCTCAAATTGTGTAAATTGAACGCAAAGAATAACGGAGAAAGAAGAATACGCATGACGGCAGCAGTGCACTTTTTGAGCATACGCTTTACGCTCTCCTTCTGCTTACGAAGCTCAGTAAGCGACAGAGACGAAGACAGTCAAAACAGAGAATTGAAATATATCATAGAGTAATGTAAAGGCAATGTTCTTATTGCAATCGATTGATGTTAAATCAAAACTTGATCGTTAACAGATGTGTAAATACAGCTCCTCTGTAAATGTAACATTTTTACAAGTATGATGTCTAGATGGGGGATGAGAAGGACAGAGAAAATGAGCGAGAGAGAGAACGAGAGGGAAAGAGATCGAAAGAGAGTGAATTACGGCAATTTCTGTGTCGAAGCGGAATATTTTAAACTGCTCGCCAAACTCCGTTCCGATCCAGAGTTGCATTGAAATTTCAACAGTGCCAAATTGAGTCGATCAACTGATAATTTTGTTCATTCTAGATACGAGCGGACTAGCAGGGATACGAGCCGCTTAATCGGTAAAGTTGCAGGCGCAATGCACTGTCCAAATTTATCATTAACAAATATAAATTCGCCCTTACGAATTGAATTTGAAAAAGTTACTTGATTAAAAAACAAAAAGCAAATACGAAAAAAATGCTGTTATGCTCACTGCAAGCTCTATCTAAACTCTCATGAGATTTTGCACACATTCTGTGCCAAAACAATTTTTTTTTCGCAGCATATTTACGATTTTTACGGTTCTTTTTTTGCTTCTAACCAAAGCTCAGGGCACATAACTCACAACACCTGGCCATAGAGGCTGGAGGCTGGAGGCGTGAGGCAGAGTGGGCTGTGCCCCATGAGCAGAGAGCGAAACGCCAAAAGTGCCGCAAATGAAAAATGCAAACGGAATTAAATTATAGTCAGTAACGAAACAGAAAAAAAATGAAATCAAAAAACCAAACAGCAAACCAACTCATACATGAAAAATAAAGGATATGTAGGAGCTCTCAACTATGGCTAAAAATAAAAAATAAAATAGAATAAAAAAGAGTTCAAACAGGCGGTGCATAGTTGGTCTAGCTTTTTCTCCTGCTCGGACTCGGGCCGCGTTTTCTGTTACTTTACGAAATTAAATCTGAGCGGAAGCAAACATACACACACACACACACACACATACAGTTGTAATGATGCAGCAGCTGCGCTTAGATTGCATTAAGTGGGCGGCACAAGGGCTGAATCCTCTCCAGCCTCTCCCGCCTCTGCTTGGAGGCATTGCAGCGGCCAACGCCATCTAGCGAAAATTTTAATTTCCGCGCAAAAATCACAAAACTGGCAAATGGCAAAGCAAAGAGCCAACAACAACAACAACAAGCATGTATGCAAATATAAAAAAAAAAAAATAAAAAATAAAGAAAAAGAGTAGAAAAGAGAAAAGGGTAAAAAAGAGCAGGTGAAGCTTTTGCACAGGGAAAGGTGCAAAAAATGTGAACGCTTTCGCGCACATTAATGAAACGCGCTCATGTGCATACTACAGAGCTCACACACACACACACACACTAAGACACACAAACATACACTAACACACACTAACACACATTCGTACTTATACACACACAGAGCTCAAGGAGTGAGTCAGGACTTAGTTTACCCATTTGCAACAAACTGCGGAAATGCACAGCCCAAGCTTGGGTTAGCTCTCAGAAATATATATAAAATAAATTTAAATAATCTAAAAAAAATCTAAAAAAAATTATATTAAAAAAAAAAAACAAAAATCTCCAAAAATCTACAACAAAAAAAATAAAATAAAATACTAATTGCAATTACATGAATGGAAAACTTTTATTTTGTAGGCAAAAGCCAAATAAAAATGTATTTAAATACTAGCAAAAATATCATAATATTTTTTTTTTTGGCATAAATCTAATTAATTTACTCTACTCAAAACTTTAAAAAAAATATTTTAAATTTTCTAAAAAAAAAGCTGCACTCAATATGCATAAAGCTAAAATCAATTAAGCTTGAAAACTTTGTACTTGATTTCCATATTTGTACAGTGCTAATTTTAAAAGCTTTGCCTAAGAACTCTTTGGTATAAGCTCTTCAACAAAATAAAAATATATATATAATACAATTAAAGTTGATTTAATTAGTGCATGGGAAAAGCAATGGCCAAAAAGTCTAACCAAGCCAATTACTTGTGGTTATGCATTTGCCTTTTGCTGCTGCAACATCCTACATACAGCTCATACGACCCCTCCATATGTCACTAATTAAAACATCAGATGTAATTTCAGCTTTTTTTTTATCATTCTCTCTTTTAGACATAAAGCAATAGAGTGATAAAAGCGAGTGAAAGAGACTGAGAGAGAGAGAGAGAGACCTGCATTAAAATTAATTTTCGTATATATTTTTATACAATTTTTTTTTGCGCTCACTTGTCAAGTCAAAAGCTTAGCGCTAACTACAGTAACAAATTTACAAAAAATATAAAACAAAAGAAAAAAATATAAGAGAATAAGCAAACGTAAAAAAATGATATACAAAACTAAAACATACTCTGTATTATAAGCTACAATTACACTTGGTATATTTTATCAGCCAACTTTTAGTTACAGGGTATATTAAATGTCTTTACTCTATCTAAAGCAAGCCACTTCTTGGAGAAGTAGTTAAACTACCCTCTGTAAGTTTAGCATTCATATGTTCTTTACAGGGTATATTTACAGACTATACTCTATGTTGAGAGCTCTACCGCATGGCAGGTCTCATCGACAAGTCGCACAACCCACAATATTTGTTCTTCTGCTTTTTCGTTTTTTGTTTGTAATAAAAATAATATTTTTACTGTTCTGCGCTCGTTACCTTAACAATGTCCTAGTCCGCCCGTCCGTCCGTCCGTCCATCCGTCTATGGCCAGCGAGTCGGAGCAAAAAAAAAGGCTCAAATGACCAACCACATGAACATTTCGAGCAGGCAGCGAGCCAACAAGTTAAAAGTTAATGAGACAACATAACTTTTGCGGTCAGCTAAATGAGTAAAAAATATAAAAAAGCGACCGAGGGTGGCTCGAAAAGTACATAAGATTATATAAAGTAAAGTTATCAGACTTAGAAACGTTAATCCAATGGTTTGTACCCCATTGCAGCCTATTTTTCCACTCGGTTCGTGCGATCTGAAAGATTATTAAATATTTTTGTTGAATATTATGAAATCGAATTAAGTACATCTAGAATAGAAATATATACTATTATTTGCATATTGTAATATTATTTGTGTTTTATATAATTATTATTATATTATTATACATTATATTATTATTATTTTTATTATATTATATTATTATTTTATTATATTATTATTAATACTTAAACACAAACTAATCAATCTCCTCTCTCCACACACATGGAACATGTTACATTTCAAATGCTCCTGGAACATTCTATTATCAATGCGCTAAAAATTCAACAATTTGTATAAGGTGGGGAAGTTCATAATGAAATATATGGTCAAAAAAAAAAAAAAAAAGAAAAAATTGAAACTTAAAAAAAATGTAGTAAATGTTTCAATGTGTTTGTGTGTGTGTGAGAAAAGTAACGCCTGCAACTTGTGTCTTATGTCGTGTTAACATCACAAAATTTATGCGATTGTTACACGTGTATGAGTGTGTGTTTGAGTGTGTATGAATGTGAGTGTATATGTCTGGCTGTCTGTGTGTGTGTGTGTGTGTGTGTGTGTGTTTGTGTGTGTGTGTGTGTGTGTGTTTCCTTTGTCTCCATTGAGTAGCCGCTGCTTATCCAATGCACATCAGCAGCCATTAATCAGCGCAGCTTCCATGCCACACACTTGTCACTCAGGCGACGCTCATCACTTGGTCCATTGAACGGCATAGCCACTGCCATAGCTATATATATATGTATAGCTATAGCTATACCTATGGCTATACTCCATGTCTGGCATAAATATCACTTAAATCAGTTGACTTAGCGACGCGAACAGCTTGGTGAATTGAAGAGTTGGAGGAGTTGAATCCACATGCCGCATATTCAGCTGTAGCCAGGACATATCAACTTGTAATTGTGACAATTGCTGTCAACAAAGCGCAGACAGGAATACCTAAAACTGCTCAAGGTGAAGGGGCAAAGAGAAAGGAGGAGGCAACAGCGGCAATAACAGCAGCAGTAACAGTAACAGCAAACAAGAACAGCAACAATAACAGCAGCAACTCTAGCAGCAGCAACTCTAACAGCAGCAAGAGAAGGAGTAGCAGTAGCAGCAGCAACTCCAAGAGAAAAGAAGAGAGGCAACTCCAACAGCAGCAGCACCAGCAGCAGCAATTCATGTGCTGACCGTTAGACCGTTTGACCATTCGACCATTCGACCATCAGAACTGTTAGACTGCTTAGCCCAAGCGTTGTTTGTGATGCTGTGTATGATGCTTTCTCCTCTTCCCTTTTGCTCTCGTCTACGCTTGCTTTATCTACTCATTGCTCGCTTCTTCCGTCTCTGCTCTTATACGCTGACAATTTTTTGACAAAATAAGATAAATGAGTTGTTTGCTTACTCTACATTCAACAGAGCTCTTTGCTACTGCCATACGATCTGTTATACACTTAAAAGAGTTTTATTTTCAGTGTTTGTTTAATGCATACTAAAAAATATAATAATAATAAATATATTTCGAATATTTTTATACAAAATGTTTTTTTTTTTTAATTTATTCAATGAATTGTCTTTATTTAATAAATTTCTTTGCTACTGCCATACGATCTGTTATACACATATATGCATTTGTTAATAGTATATTTATCTTTATGTAATCTAAATTAGATTTTTATTTGTTGATTTATTAAATAATTTTTTTTTTTTTTTTTTTTTTTTGAATAAAAGAATATTTAATAATTATAAATTAATTTTATATATAATATATAAATTAATTTTATATATGATATAACTATTTTTTAATATTAAGACTATAATAATTAAAATGCGCATTAAACAAATTTTTTTCAAAACTGATGAAACTCAAAAAATTTAAGACTTTTACCTTCTTACGTTACATTTCAATAGCTCCATGTCTCTAATCTCTCTCTCGCTCTCTCTCTCTCTCTCTCCATTTAAACACATTTCTGTTAATGAATAACTTAATTTTACCAAAGAATTCTATAATTCTGTATATTCAATACCTCACAAACTTTTCAAATACCCTCATATAGTGGTCAGTGTCTGTTCAGGGTGTTATCTAAACTTCTGCCATGGTAAGTTGTTAGTTTTTTGGCATAGGGCGGACTTTGGGTGATCGATGGGCTTTGGGTGGTTTGGGGTGATCTGTCGGAAGTGGAAGCCATAAAATGGCGCTTACTATAAATATTAAAGCTAGACAAAGTTATTTAAAAATCATTGAGATGCTCCATGCCTGAGATTCTGCTTCTGCTTCTTCTACTTTTCGCGCTCATTTACAATAAATTCGCGATTTCGGTTCGGTTCAGTGTTTGTTTTATTTTAATTTCTCTCTTTCTCTCTTTTTTTCTGCCCGTCTTCTCTATGCTGTGTGTGTGTGTGTGTATTTGTTTTTTACTACTCCACATTTTGCTTTGTTTTATTTTTTTTTTGCACCATTGACTAAGCCAAACAAAGTCTGATGCTCGAATTTATTATGCTCACTCCAAAATTTGCAGGGTTCGCCTCCGTTTTTTGTCTTTGCGAGCGCGAACATTTTTTACGCTGTACTCAAATTTCTTTTTTTCAATATTTTTTTTTCGGTTTTTACTTTTTTTGCTTAAGGTTTTTTGTAATTTATTTTTTTTTCGCTGGTTTTGCCTTTTTTAATTCAATTTATTTTTGGATTTTATACGTATTTATGCACATGGGATTCATTTCCGCTTACGGTTTCTAACTTCTCGCGCGGCCAGCGCTCATTTTTTACACATTTGTTCATTTTTATTCATTCTACTTTTTGGCTATTTTTTTAGCTAGATTTTTTGGCGCGTTTTAATGAAAATTGATGCTGCAAAAGTGCGCAAAGGTTATTGGCGTGTCTAAATTAATGTACGGATGTTCTCTGTGTGTGTGTGTAAGTGCGAGTGTGTGTGAGTATGAGTGTGAGTGTGAGTGTGTATATGCATATATTTGTTTTAGATTTCACTATTGGGACCACGCCCACATTGCAATCTCAAAGCCCCCAAGCGTCAGTAGCAGCAGCAGCAGCAGCAGCAGCAGCATGAGCAACACCATCATCAGCATCTGTATGAGCATCAGCATCTGCATTTGCATTGTGTTCAATAAAATTTTGACATTTCTTAATTGAATTCCGCTGCACAAGTTCGCCGCGAACTCAAACAAAAGCCAACAAACCAAAAATCAAATTACAACAAAAGTCAGCGGAGCAATGAAATTTTCAACACACACACACACATACATTCGGATACTCGCACACACGCACACACGCACACATGCACACACCTGCATACACCTGTATGATGCAAACTTATCACTGGCAACCACAGTCCTGTCATACACACACACACACACACATATATATATATACATTTAATATAATATAATACAATACACACTTACACTTAAAAAAACCTTGAGTATATATATATAAACTTTATAAATTTAAAATTTATATAATTTAAAAATATTTTTTAAGAGCCTTAAAACATTCCAATATATTCAATTTTAATAAAATAAAATGATTTAAATATTTAAAAATCCCGAAAATATTAAAATAATAGTAATTAAACATATTTATTATTAAAAAAAAAACAATTTAAATATTTATAAATATTTAATTAATTAAAAAAAAAACAAAATACAAATATTTGGAAATAATATAAATATTTATTTTAAAAAATTAAATATAATAATAATTAACAAAAACGCTAAAATATTTAAAATAAAATAAAATTAATAATTATAATTATAAAATTAATTAAACTTCAAAAATGTTTGAAATTTTAACCCTGTTACTAGAAAAATAGATTTCTCAAGTGTTTCCTTTTTTTTGAGTGCAGCTGACGTTGATCAGGGCAAATTTTATAACTTCATTAAATAATTGCACGCCAAAATGCAGCAAAAACCGCAAAGAGCCGTCGCCACCCATGGCATCCACAGACAACGTGGACCCTGTACCCTGTACCCGGTATCCTATACCCTATACCACTATGCACCCTATACTTCACTTGGCTAGCCCCAAAAACTTTTGGGCCAACTGGCAAAAGACGTTACCGTGGCCAACGAGCTCCAGACACGTTCATAAGTTACCTGTTCAACCCAAGTTGTGTGTGTGTGAGTGTGTGCTCAAATATTGAGTTTTTGGATTTTCTATTGAAATTTACATTGTTGAGGTGTGCAAGTGTGTGTGTGTGTGTGAGTATGTGTGTGTGTTACTTGGGTCAGCCCTGGGCAAGTGATGGACTAGTTACAGTACTTGTACTCAATTAGGCGATATACTACGCTGCTTTATATGTCTGTGTGTGTGTGTGTGTGTGTGTGTGTGTGTGTGTGTGTGTGATTATTGGAAAACATGACTGGCATGTTATACCGTGAATGAGTACATTTGTGAGTTTAAAGGGATTTGATTCATTGTGCATAGCATCATCTGAAAGTTAGTAAATATAATATTTAAAATCAATTCAATAGTGGGCAATATGGTATTTATCGATAAACGACAAAAAACGAAATGTATACACATGCTCACATATTTTGCATGTTTTTAATGAATAAACATTATATGTTTTTACCTTTAATCTTAATTTCTTGAAGCTAACAATTTAGCTATATTTTTAGAACAAATTCTAAATAGATTTCCAACTGCAGTAAGATCGATTAAATTAAATTTTGTAACTTATATAAAATGTACAAATATTTTGTTATATTATATACTATTTTATAAATATATATTTTTATATTAATACACTTTATTAAAGGTATATAGATACATTTTTTAAATGTATATAAATTATTATTGACCATATTATAATATGGTTTGTTTTTGTAATTTTGATATGTTATTACATATTAATTATAAATAAATATAATATAATATAATAAATATATTATAAATTTTATTGTAATAAAATATTTATTTTTAAATTTATATATATTATTTTATTATATTATACTATATTTATAAATTTATATTTTTATTTTTTATTATGTATTTTATTCGTATATATTTATTTAATTTAGATATAGCATTAAATGAACTCGTTAACACCCAATTCCCACATTATTTGTGCGCTTGAAGCGATTATTCATATGGACATATTCATATTCATATTCATGTGGTTGCACCCACTGCCAAATGCTATGCAATTGCAGTATATTCCTCTGTGTGTGTGTGTGTGTGTGTGTGAGCGTGAGTGTGAGTGTGAGTGTGTGTGTGAGTGTGAGTGTGTGTCAGTGCGTTTGCTTGTATGGGCATGGCCTATAGCACTCATTAGCACTATTATACTCATGTACAAACAAACACACACTCTCACATATATTCACACACACCCAAACTGAGATTGGAAAATGCGCGCAAATATTTATGCCGCACATATTTTCACACCTTGGTGGCTTTGGTTTTTGGTTTTTCTGGTTTGCAGCTTGTTGGCTTTTTGGTTTGTCTCTTTGTTGTTGTATTCGTTTGGTATTTAATTGAAATTTTAAATAAGCCAATTAAAATTAAAATTATTTGCAGCATTATGTTGCCACACCCACACACACACACATACACACTCGCACACACATACACACACAGAGAGCGATGGTAGACTAGCGATAGCCCGACTGGCCACAGCATTTATTGAAAATTACTGCAAATTATTATTATTATTGAAAATTCTGCAGTTGTTGGGCGCCGCTGCAGCTGCAAATGTTGATAATTTGTAAATTATGGCAATGCTGATAAGCCTGTATTTTGCACCTTCTTTTTTTTTTGGATATTCTCCACATGTTTTTAATGAAGTGTGTGAGTGGGAAGGGGCAAGGATGTGGGGTGGGAAAACATTTAATTAGCAGCTGTATTGGTTGGTATATTTTTCCGAAGAGCTGCATTTATAAAGGGTCTTTCAAATAGAGCGGGTCGATAGCTAATGTGAAATGCGGCCGACAAAACACTTTGCTCAGACGACACTGTCCCACCACCACCTGCATCCTAAGCCCTACTCCCTGCACCCTGCATCAACCCCTTCTGTCTTGACAAAGCGATGGAAGACAGAGAGTGAGAGAGAGAGAGAGACAGAGTGAGAGAGAGGAAGAGTTATAAAGAAAGTTTGAGTGGGGGAGATTTTAAGAGTAAGCCTCAGTGAGTCAGAGGTAAATATAAAGAGAGAGTTTTAGGGAAAAGCGAAAGGAAAATAAAGACTGAGGAAGAATTAGAAGTTGTTTGTCAGGGAGAAAGGGAGTAAGGGAGAGAGAGCAAGAGCGAAAGGGGAAAGAGTGAGATAGAGATTTATAGAACGTGCAGCTTCATTTGTAATTATTTTAAATATTTAATCTATAATAATTATATAAAATCTACATAAATTAACATAATATACAATATTAAACTTATCAATAGTCAATCATACTGAGTAGACTTTATACTATTATATACATTATTTATATACATTTAAATTAAAATTCAAATTAATTTTCAATTAGAATATAATGTAAAATTAAATACGTATACATTGAAATTTTACTAAATTTAATAATATAATTCTTAAAAATTTGCCTAAAAAATCGACCGCATTAAAGGTCATAAAGTGCTGTCCTTTGTCCTCTGTCCTTTGTCCTATGTAAACATGTTGACAGAGCAAATGTACCTGCTGGCATTACCTACCCACAATCCTACCTTTCCAACCTCGCTATAAGTCCACTCGACTGCAGCCTTCGCTGGGGACCATAAATGTCATGCGCAACAATAGCTTAATTTATAATTAAATTAATTGTTGTAATTACTTCATTAGCATTCACTTTCACTTTCACCTCTTGCCTATTGAGTATACTAACTGTTCATTAGTCTCAGCCAGTGACACGATTGTGCGTGTCGTTGTTGCTTTATGTTGTTGTTGTTTTGGTTGTTGTTGTTGCCATTTATTGTCTATGTAAATGACATCAAATGCGACACCAAATTACACAATTAGGCAACATTAACATTTAATGCGTTATGTTTACGTTTTTGTTTACCTGTTTCATTGTCAATTCACCCCCCCCCCCCCAACCAACCACACCCACTTTTACTCCCACTACCACTCCCACGCCTTCTGTTACTAGTCATAGTTCTAGTGACACGCAAGTCATAAGACCCATAATCGATTGTTAGTTAATAGAATTCTCGCTCTGTACTAAGCTTTAGTGCATATTAATTCAGCTTGTTGCCATTCGCCTTAAAATATATATTTATTTCTTTGGAGTTAGAGGGAGAAGATAGTTCATTAGTCGTAAATTGTGCGAGTTATGGAACGGAGCACTAATTATAGTCCGTTATTACAGGGCTTTGTTTTCCAGGTCTAGGTTATCTAATATTAGTTCAACTTATAACAGACCTTAGTCATTGTACAAGATATTTCACTTGCACGATCGAGCTGAGTAATTGTAAGTTACTCGTTGAGTATTTGGTTGATACTGAATT